>JAFIRS010000845.1:442500-528544 GCA_018342105.1 Gonioctena quinquepunctata | reverse complement strand
TTTTTTACCGAGATAATGAAGTCTTGAAAGCTTGAAAAGAAACATAAGTGCATTTTTGTCATCATTAATACTGACTATATACCCTTATTTGATATTTTTTTTCAACTAAGAGAGAGAAAGAGAGGCATTCTCAATTTAAACTTCTTTCGGTGCCGTGCCTGTCTTCAAGCGTGGACCTATCCATCTTCTGCCCTCAACCTTTCCTAGAATAATCAGGCGAGGGATGTGATATTTGGTACCTCGCATTATATGTCCGAAATGACCTTTCTTGTTCTACTATAACATCTGTTACCGGAATTATTGGAAGACGAGGTTTTTGTCTGTATCATAAAATGTTTCTGGTAAATAACGTTCAATAAATGCTAATATTCTCGAGTATCGAAAGAAGAGCCATATTTGTGAATTTTTATCATCCTTTTCAAATTCATTGATATTTTTCATACTGAGTCTATGTCATTTATTAAACCTTGTTCCAATATATCCGTTGTACTCAAATATGTCTGATAATTTTGCTTTTACTTTTTTATTTATAGTATTCAATATATAGTATCAATTTTTTTACATATTATTAATATTTAATATTTATTTAACACTTAATCTACAACTTAATTTATATTACTACGCTACTGAATAGCTCGATCGTATGGGCTCGTTCAGACTGTCCGTGCCATCTTGAGGGCTACCTATTTATCTCCGTCACAGGATTCCCGATCTTTCGAATTCCGGCAGTTGGCGACGGCATGTTCCAATTGTTTCCAATATTGACCGTTGTTTTCCGCGGAAGAGCGACTGGATGGTTCTCGAATATCTCCGGGGATGATCTCATTGCTGTCGATGGCAACGTGTGAGGCGACAGGTCCGGCCTAGGTTCGTTACATTGCCCCCTTCTTAAAGACATTTCGTCCCGAAATTTCATCCTTGGAGTGTGACGATATCTGCATGACTCCCCATATCTGCACCGTGAAGTTCGATGGAAGTAACACTCCACGGTCTTCATGATCGGTCGTGGAAGAGGGTTACAGCAAACCAAAATCCTGACGCCGCTGGATCTGAATATCGCCTCCAGCATACTTCTTATGACTCTCCAGTCCAACCCATCAATACCACAGGATAGTTTTGGAATTGCTAGATCCGCCAGATTCTGGTCCACCATAGTATCTCTTAGTTTGGTGAGACTCTTCCAGACATCTTCATAGGACGGTTTATCTTGGGAATGCCTCTTGGTAACTAGGTAGTAGATGTTTCTCTGGCCTTTCTTCAACTGTAGCACCCCACCAACTTCTGGATTCTGCTCCCGCAGTGTTTGAGTTGACCAAATTTCTTGGAGAACACTACGGCGATGCCCCTGACATTCGAAGATCTTCTGCCACACAGTGCGCTAGTGCGTAGTCAGCAGGCACCTCAAAAAGGTCTCGTGACTCCTCTCTAGTAACCCCATGTAGAACTTTCTGCCCGTTTGAATACAAGGACATAAACTTCTCGAACGTCATATCATCCTCCGTGGCTGGGGTGGACTTGGTCATGGTTTCCAGCGTAGGGGCCAACCTGTTGAAATGGACGACCCTTGGTTTCCCTCGGGTGGCTTATGGATTCGGTACACAAGGTCGTTTATCCTTTTCACGATTTTATACGGGCCTTCCCACGAGTTCCGCAACTTTGGTGATAGTCCACGACGACGTTTGGGGTTGTACAGCCAAACCAGGTCATCAACCTTAAATCCTCCAGCGTCGGCCTTGATGTCATAGGTCTTCTTCATTTTATCGCTGGCACTCTGGATGTTCAACCGGACTCGTTCGTGGATGTCGTCCATTCTCTGCCGAAGTTTGCTGACGTAGTCCTCTCCCGCAGTGTCTTGTCCTGGCGGTATCCCAAACTTCAGGTCACAAGGCAGTCGCAGTTCTCGGCCCATTATAATACTAGCAGGAGTTTGACCGGTTGACTCGTGTACTGCGGATCGATAGGCCATCAGGAACAAATGAAGATACTGGTCCCAGTCTCTTTGATGGTCAGAGACAACCTTGGACAAGTGGCGGTTGATCGTCCTGTTCATCCGTTCCACCATTCCATCGGACTGCGGATGTAGGGCCGTGGTTCTTGTCTTGCGGATGTTCAGCAGTAGACATATTTCTTGGAAAAGGTTGGATTCGAAATTTCTGCCTTGATCCGAGTGCAGCTCCATTGGAATACCGAATCGACATATCCACTCTTTCACCAAGACGTCGGCGACGGTGATGGCTTCCTGGTTGGGCAGGGCATAGGCTTCCGCCCACTTACTGAAGTAGTCCATTGCCACAAGGATGTATTTATTCCCGTGGTCGGATACGGGAAACGGGCCGGCGATGTCAATGGCGATTCTCTCGAACGGGCTGCCTACGTTGTACTGACGCATCGGGGCCTTGGGGCGTATTCGAGGTCCATTGCTAGCAGCGCATACAGCGCACTTTCTGCACCAGTCCTGGACGTCAGCTTGACAATTGGTCAGTAACCGTTGCCTCACTTTCTGCAGGGTCTTCGTCACTCCAGATGTCTCCAGCGACTCCATCATGGATTTCCCGCACTTCCTCTCTTCGTCCTGGGAACAATTATTTGGCGTCTGTCTTCCCACCAATATCGGCCTCCAACACGTTTCAGGATCCCATTGTCCAGAATAAGAGTCCATTGTGCCCAATAGGACTAACAGCCGGCGAGTAACCTTGCGACTTCCTGCCATGATGGTCTTCGATTGCCCTTCTTCCAGCTGACACTAAGCCAAGGTCGGGTCTTTCTCTTGGTCTTTCTGGATCTTGCTGTATTCCAGTTGTCATCCATTGCCGCGGTTCTACAAGTGTTGCTTCTTTCTCTTCTGCTCGTCGGCAATGTGAGCAATCATTGGACATGGTTTCGCGACAAGGCATCTGCATTCTTATGGCTAGTTCCGCTCGATGTTCGATTCGAAATCGAATTCTTGGAGTCTCGATCCAACGTGCTACTGACCCTCAGGATTTTTGAACTGTAAGAGCCATTTGAGAGCTGCATGGTCAGTTCTCAACAGGATCTTCTTCCATACACGTACTTGTAGAAGTGCTCCACTCCCTTTACAACAGCTAACAGCTCTCGCCTGGTGACACAGTAATTGCGCTCTGGTTTGCTGAGCGTCTTGCTGAAATAACCAATGACCTTCTCCTGCCCCCCCTGGATCTGAGATAGGACAGCTCCAAGTCCCACGTTGCTGGCGTCCGTATCCAAAATGAACTTCCCGTTGGGTAAGGGATAGCTCAGAACAGGTGCGTTAATCAAAGCTCCCTTCAGCTTCCTGAACGAATCTTGGCATTCTTCGGACCACTGGAACTTTGTTTGACCTTCCGTGAGCCTGGTCAGTGGTTTAGCGATGTTTGCGAACCCCAGCACATATCGGCGATAGTATGTGCACAAACCAAGGAAACTTCGAAGTTGGTGAATGTCTTTTGGGATGGGCCAATCCTTAACAGCTTTGATCTTCTGGTCATCCACTGCTACTCCTTCCCCCGAGACAACGTGGCCGAGGTATCGTACTTCTTTTTTGGAACAGATGGCATTTCTTAGGGCTCAGCTGCAATCGGAGTTCCTCAGTCGCAGGAATACTTCCTCCAAGTTTTTCACGTGGTCCTCGAACGATCTGCCGACCACAATTATGTCGTCGAGATACACTAGACACGTGTTCCATGAGAGTCCCTTCAGCACTGTCTCCATCAATCTTTCGAATGTGGCAGGAGTATTACAGAGCCCGAATGGCATAACGGTGAACTGCCACAATCCTGAGCCGATGGTAAAAGCAGTCTTTTCTCGATCTTCCTGAGCCAGTTCTACTTGCCAATATCCACTCTTCAGATCAAGGGTCGAGAAAATCGTGGAACCAGCCAACGTGTCTGGGGTGTCATCTATTCTTGGGAGAGGGTAACTGTCCTTCTTCGTGACATTATTAAGTTGGCGATAGTCTACACAAAGCGTGTCGATCCATCCTTTTTCTTCACCAGTACGACTGGAGAGGACCAGGGACTGTCAGATGGTTCGATAACTCCTTCTTTTCCCATATCGCTGACTATTTTGTCAGCCTCTTCCTTCTTGGCAAGAGGAAGTCTTCTTGCTGATTGCCGGATCGGTCGGGCACCCCCAGTATCAATCTTGTGCTGGACCACATTAGTTCCCCCTTTTCCTTGTCCGGTACCTCGAAGTGTCTTTGGTACTTTTTGACTAAATCTTTTTTTTTTGGGAGAGGCAACTAATTTTTCTGTTCGTGGGCAAGTTGTTGGGTTGGCTAACGTACCTCGAGGCCCCGGAGACGAAGATGTCTTGGTACTTTTTGACTAAATTGTTCCTTTCTTCAAGGTCACTGGGAAATAATTGACATTCATGACCCTTACCGGCACAAATTTGTCAGCACGCAACAATGTCTTCCCTAGTGCAATCCCTCGTCCAATTTTCTCATCATGAAGTTTGGGCTCGAACATCACCACGTCTCCACTGCTCGCACTCCCGTCCAGGCGAGCCTCCAGAATGGTTTCAGCCCTCTCAGGTACGCTTACATCTTCAGCCAACAGCACACGGATCAACTCCTCACTCCTCCCATGAAGCACCAGCTCTTCTCCGTTGACACGTAGGACGCCGTCTTTGAAATCCAATTCAAACCCTCTGGAATTCATGATGTCCATTCCGATGATTGCATCGTCTTCGATGTCCGCTACAAGTGCCTGATGTTTCACTTTAGTGCTGCCCAAAATTATTTCAATCGGTAGCTCGCCATATACAGTAGCTGGCTCCCTGTTGCTGTGCGTAGCTTCAAGTTGTCGGTTCAATCCGTTCCGGTGTTCTGGCAAAGGAAGGTCCGAGAATTGTCCTAGTCGCACCTGTATCTAGCAGCTTGGTGCAAGGCTCGTTATTGATGAGACCGTCTACGAAAACACCTCTGTTCTGTCGTTGCAGGATAGCGACATATGCGTTGTTAACCGGGGCTTGCTGGACACAGGCCGACGATTGCCCCTTCTCGTCGACCTTCTTTAGTTTTCCTGCATCGGAGTCGTGTTTTCGAATGTTGGACATTTGCTACGCACATGTCCAATTTTGCCACAATTCCAGCATCTTATCTGTCTTTTCTCAGGGAACACTTCCTTAATCACTTTCCTTATGGCAGCTTCCAAATTAGCAGGCTCCTGTGAGTCTTCCTCAATCATTCGGACTTTACTCTGGCTTTTGCAAGATTGTTTCGCTGCCTCGAATTCCAAAGCGCGTGCCAGTGCGTCTACGAGATGTGTTGGACGGGCTAGTGTCAACGCTTGTCTGGTTTCTTGGTCACGGAGTCCATCCAGGAATGCTTGAACCGCTAGTCGCTCCATTACATTTTCTGGTGTGGATGGATATGCGAGACGAACCAAGCGTGCAATGTCAGTTTCGAATTCTTGTAAGGATTCGCCCGATTTTTGCAGCGATTTTCAGCTGGGAGTGGTATACGTGTTCCAAATGGGCGTGGCCATATCGTAATTCTAGATGTTTAATCAGCTGATCATAGTCCTCCTGTTCTTGGGCGGTGAGAGTTTGTAGGATATTTGTCGCTTCTCCACGTAATGCAAGTGTCAGTGCTACAGCTCTTTCCCTGCATTCCATCCGTTTGCTTTGGCGCTGCTTCAAACTGCCGGCGGTAATTTGCCCATGTAGTTTTTCCGTCGAACTGAGGCGGCTTCATGGACAGCTTCCCTATTTCTGAAATGACCTTGACATCTTTTATACCCTCTTGAACTTTATCAAGTTCAAACTCAAGTCCAGCCTTGCATTTTCGTTAACCATCTCTGTGGAGGCGCACTATTAATTCGTTTTTCCAGCTTACTGATCGTTTCCTTATTTTGTCCATTTCTGCCTCGACCCCATCTTTGATTTTATCTACCTCCGTGTTCATTTGCTCCCTAATTTTATCTATCTCTGTCTCATCGGTTTCCATTCTTTCTTCTAGAAAATTAGCCACACCACACAATTCTTTTTTAGGCCTTCTGTGTTTTCCAGGAACTTCTCTTCCAGGCTTCTTGCATTTTCTTCCAGGCTTGAATTTTCTAGAAGCTTCTCTTCAGATTTCTAGAATTTTCTTGAAGCTTCTTTCCAGATTTCTAGAATTTTCTTCAAGCTTCTCTTCCAGATTTCTAGCATTTTCTTCCAAGCTTCTTGAATTTTCTAGAAGCTTCTCTTCAGATTTCTAGAATTTTCTTCCAGGCTTCTTGAATTTTCTTCCAAAGTCCTCGAATTTTGTTGCAGCTCTTCTTTCAAGGATTCTATTATCGGACTCAAATCACCTCCGGAACTTCGAATAAAAATGTTTCGGGGTCCTCACCTTCTTGTATAAGTCCTTCTGCAAGTCTTTCCTGGAGTACTTGCTTTTACCCGTTGTTTCCAGTTCCTTTCCTCCAATTCCTGTTTCAATTCCGCTACCTTCAAATCCGCAAGGCGCACTTTTCTTGAACACATTTTGTCTTTGACGAGGTATCAGTCTGTTTCACACGAAAAGTTTATCAGTTTGTTAAAAATTCACTTCGCGAATTCTTTTCCACGGGCCACCAGTCTATTGTCTGTTTCACGCGAAGAGTGTATCAGTTTATATTCCCACGCACAATTGTCCACTTCGCGAAAACCGGGCCACTGTCTATTTTTGGGCGTACAAAAGGTCTATCAATTTATTTTTCTGACTATCCACTCCACGATCACTTGTTTATTTTCAAAATCTCACTTCCGACACCAATTGTAACGTAAATAAACTTAACTTGGTTTAACTAATTTATTTAACACTTAATCTACAACTTAATTTATATTACTACGCTACTGAATAGCTCGATCGTATGGGCTCGTTCAGACTGTCCGTGCCATCTTGAGGGCTACCTATTTATCTCCGTCACAGGATTCCCGATCTTTCGAATTCCGGCAGTTGGCGACGGCATGTTCCAATTGTTTCCAATATTGACCGTTGTTTTCCGCGGAAGAGCGACTGGATGGTTCTCGAATATCTCCGGGGATGATCTCATCGCTGTCGATGGCAACGTGTGAGGCGACAGGTCCGGCCTAGGTTCGTTACATTAGGTTTGGATTATGTTATACAAAAAAAATTCTTAAAATAATCAGGACGGCTTAATTAAACATATCATCTTGTCTGAAAATTTCCGTGTATCGAGTATGTCTCTGATAGCGGTCAGTCGAGCGCATAGCCTTATCAGCAATGAATAATAATGAATCATTAAGAAGTATTGCAGCACTATACAATATTTTATTTCACATCGAAAACGACTGCATTGCAACTGTGCATCTAGAGATTACAGTTGGAATTTGCCAAGCAGTGTGTACAATTGTTTAACTTCTTCTTGCTCTGTTTGTTTTCTTTCGTTCATTATTTCGATTTCATTCCTGTTCTTCACTTTGAATTGGCTTTTATTCCTTTTCGTTATTTGGTTTAGAATTTTATTTCTGTAAATAACAAATTTTATCCTGAACTTTTTTTTATTCACTAAATATGGTTTTCAGTAACGGATAAATGGCTGCTACAATTTTTTTTGATACACTTATTTTTTTTAAAGGTGGAAACCTACAGAAAAATCTAGAATGAATATAATCCCAACGATATTGGAATTCGTATCAATGGAAAAAAGTGAATTATCTCAACTTACAAAGAAATTAAAAAAAAACTATTTGTGCCCGAGATGATGAGTGAACTTGATTATTCACAAAACAAAATTCCAAACAGGTAAATAGTGAGTAATAAGAAAGGTTCTCATGAATTTCGACGAGTAGATCACAGAACAGCATGAGAAAACTCATAAAATAGTCGAACTTTTCCCAAAATGGAGTATAACTAGTGACTACCCTTCTTCAGACCTTCCAGAATCCAGAAACTCTATAATTGAAATCTCGAATAAAAGTTTATGAAACAAAAAACTATGGAAACTGACATTTCTAACTTCACTGCTATTTTAACTTCAAGCGAAAGTATTGAAAATTTGGAACTGTGGTATTATTTTTCAAGAGGTAGATACACACTTAATAAATTTCATTTTATTTGAGAAAAATAATTAAAAAAAACCTTTTTAAACACAAGCTTTTATTCAAATGCGCTATAAAGTAAACTATAATTGCTTTGGATGTGCGACATAGGTTATTCCGTGCGTTATTTTGACAATAAATTCAAAACCTCCGACTCCTAAAACCTCTACATACCAATTTTTAATAAAATCGGACCATAATCTCAGAGATCGTCGCCCATATTGGAGTCGCCATTTTGATTTTATGAATTTAGACAAAAAATTAATTATCTTCGACCCCGAAAACCCCCACATATCAATTTTGAGTCGAATCGGAACATTTTATTTTTTTCTCTAAAAAATTTCATAATGCATCATCATCGGAACTATGAACACCTGCCAAATTTCAATCGGGCAAATAGAAGTGGGTTGAATTTAACTTGAAAAATTTGATTAGCGACACCGGGACAGGTAAAACTGAATAAAAGCTTGTAAAAAAACTGCCATTTCTCATTTCCAGGAAAGTTATTCAGAAACATATTATTAATAAACCATTTTTTATTTTTTATTCCGTAGATTGTGGAAATTTTACAAAAAAATTAAACCGATAAAATAAAAATAACTACAAATATGTTAATTTATTTCACAAACTACAAGAGTGGATTACAAATGGTGTAGACATGTGCATAAAAAATAAAAATAAAATCCGAATAAGATGGAAGAATGGATAAAATATGGAGGTTTCTTAAATAATGATCTGAAGAATATATCTACAACAAAATATAAGCAGAACCTAACTTAGTCTGACCCTCTAATTTGAAAACTATCCAGAGTACGATTGAAGTAAATTACTGGGCTTAGCCCTGATATAGATATTTTGGATTATCTCTTCTCATTTATCTGAAAAAAAATAATTTTGTACTCTTCAGAGAAAACCCTCTTATGATGGGAAACTTTTATTGCTGAACTGACAGGTGAATGGCATACTGAATGGTAAATGATAATTACCACCCTTTCCTATATTAGGACTGTGAAAATGTAAAACTTGATATATAGAATTCAAATGTATTCATTGAATGAAAAAAGTTGACAATCGTCCTGTGAGGAACAATTATATTATTCTGAAAAATAAAATGTAATATTGACATGGCTACAACTTGATTGAAGTAAAATCAACAATATAAAATGCCATTCCATACACAAGAATGCTATAACATCAATCAATAAATATGTCGAATAGGTTATTCTGTTGACATAATGAGAAAATCATGAAATGTTATGAAGGTTTTGGGTATTTTTGGAAACGGTGTTGTGTTCCAAACTATGGAATCTCCTCGTGACATCTGATATATTTCTTGATATTAATTAGCATCCAACAAAGTGTAAAGATAATGTAACGTAAATAAACTTAACTTGGTTCTACTAATTTATTTCACACTTAATCCACAACTTAATTTATATTACTACTCCACTGTATAGCTCGATCGTATGGGCTCGTTCAGACTGTTTTACTCCACTTGAGGTTTGCCTATTTATCTCCGATACAGCATTCTCGATGTTTCGAATTCTTTCAGTTGGCGACCGGCGTGTTCCAATTGTTTCCAATATTGACCGTTGTTTTCCACGGCAGAGCGCACTGGATGGTTCTCGAATATCTCCGGGGATGATCTCATCGCTGTCGACGGCAACGCGCGAGGCGACAGGTCCGGCCTAGGTTCGTTACATTGCCCCCTTCTTAAAGACATTTCGTCCCGAAATTTCATCCTTGGAGTGTGACGACATCTGCATGACTCCCCATATCTGCACCGTGAAGTTCGATGGAAGTAACACTCCACGGTCTTCATGATCGGTCGTGGAAGAGGGTTACAGCAAACCAAAATCTTGACGCCGCTGGATCTGAATATCGCCTCCAGCATACTTCTTATGACTCTCCAGTCCAACCCATCAATACCACAGGACAATTTTGGAATTGCTAGATCCACCAGATTCTGGTCCACCATAGTATCTCTTAGTTTGGTGAGACTCTTCCAGACATCTTCATAGGACGGTTTATCTTGGGAATGCCTCTTGGTAACTAGGTAGTAGATGTTTCTCTGGCCTTTCTTCAACTGTAGCACCCCACCAACTTCTGGATTCTGCCCCGCAGTGTTTGGAGTTGACCAAATTTCTTGAGAACACTACGGCGATGCCCTGGACATTCGAAGATCTTCTGCCACACAGTGCGCTAGTGCGTAGTCAGCAGGCACCTCGAAAGGTCTCGTGACTCCTCTAGTAACCCGATGTAGAACTTTCTGCCCGTTTGAATACAAGGACATAAACTTCTCGAACGTCATATCATCCTCCGGTGGCTTGAGGGTGCGAACTTGGTCATGGTTTCCAGCGTAAGGGGCCAACCTGTTGAAATGGACGACCCTTGGTTTCCCTCGGGTGGCTTATGGATTCGGTACACAAGGTCGTTTATCCTTTTCACGATTTTATACGGGCCTTCCCACGAGTTCCGCAACTTTGGTGATAGTCCACGACGACGTTTGGGGTTATACAGCCAAACCAGGTCATCAACCTTAAATCCTCCAGCGTCGGCCTTGATGTCATAGGTCTTCTTCATTTTATCGCTGGCACTCTGGATGTTCAACCGGACTCGTTCGTGGATGTCGTCCATTCTCTGCCGAAGTTGGCTGACGTAGTCCTCTCCCGCAGTGTCTTGTCCTGGCGGTATCCCAAACTTCAGGTCACAAGGCAGTCGCAGTTCTCCGCCCATTATGATACTAGCAGGAGTTTGACCGGTTGACTCGTGTACTGCGGATCGATAGGCCATCAGGAACAAATGAAGATACTGGTCCCAGTCTCTTTGATGGTCAGAGACAACCTTGGACAAGTGGCGGTTGATCGTCCTGTTCATCCGTTCCACCATTCCATCGGACTGCGGATGTAGGGCCGTGGTTCTTGTCTTGCGGATGTTCAGCAGTAGACATATTTCTTGGAAAAGGTTGGATTCGAAATTTCTGCCTTGATCCGAGTGCAGCTCCATTGGAATACCGAATCGACATATCCACTCTTTCACCAAGACGTCGGCGACGGTGATGGCTTCCTGGTTGGGCGGGGCATAGGCTTCCGCCCACTTACTGAAGTAGTCCATTGCCACAAGGATGTATTTATTCCCGTGGTCGGATACGGGAAACGGGCCGGCGATGTCAATGGCGATTCTCTCGAACGGGCTGCCTACGTTGTACTGACGCATCGGGGCCTTGGGTCGTATTCGAGGTCCATTGCTAGCAGCGCATACAGCGCACTTCCTGCACCAGTCCTGGACGTCAGCTTGACAATTGGCCCAGTAAAACCGTTGCCTCACTTTCTGCAGGGTCTTCGTCACTCCCAGATGTCCTCCGGCGACTCCATCATGGAGCACTTCCTCTCTTCTGTTCCTGGGAACAATTATTTGGCGTCTGTCTTCCCCACCAATATCGGCCTCCAACACACGTTTCAGGATCCCATTGTCCAGAATAAGAGAGTTCCATTGTGCCCAATAGGACTTAACAGCCGGCGAGTAACCTGCGACTTCCTGCCATGATGTCTTCGATTGCCCTTCTTCCAGCTGACGACTAAGCCAAGGTCGGGGTCTCTCTCTTGGTCTTTCTGGATCTTGCTGTCATTCCAGTTGTCATCCATTGCCGCGGTTCTACAAAGTGTTGCTTCTTTCTCTTCTGCTCGTCGGCAATGTGAGCAATCATCTGGACATGGTCTTCGCGACAAGGCATCTGCATTCTTATGGCTAGTTCCGGCTCGATGTTCGATCTCGAAATCGAATTCTTGGAGTCTCTCGATCCAACGTGCTACTTGACCCTCAGGATTTTTGAACTGTAAGAGCCATTTGAGAGCTGCATGGTCGTTCTCAACAGGAATCTTCTTCCATACACGTACTTGTAGAAGTGTTCCCTCCTTTACAACAGCTAACAGCTCTCGCCTGGTGACACAGTAATTGCGCTCTGGTTTGCTAAGCGTCTTGCTGAAATAACCAATGACCTTCTCCTGTCCCTCCTGGATCTGAGATAGGACAGCTCCAAGTCCCACGTTGCTGGCGTCCGTATCCAAAATGAATTTCCCTTCGGGTAGGGGATAGCTCAGTACAGGTGCGTTGATCAAAGCTCCTTTCAGCTTCCTGAATGAGTCTTGACATTCTTCGGACCACTGGAACTTTGTTTGGCCCTCCGTGAGCCTGGTCAGTGGTTTAGCGATGTTGGCGAATCCAGCACATATCGGCGATAGTATGTGCATAAACCAAGGAAACTTCGAAGTTGGTGAATGTCTTTTGGGATGGGCCAATCCTTAACAGCTTTGATCTTCTGGTCATCCACTGCTACTCCTTCCTCAGAGACAACGTGGCCGAGGTATCGTACTTCTTTTTGGAACAGATGGCATTTCTTAGGGCTCAGCTTCAATCCGGAGTTCCTCAGTCGCAGGAATACTTCCTCCAAGTTTTTCACGTGGTCCTCGAACGATCTGCCGACCACAATTATGTCGTCGAGATACACTAGACCGTTGTTCCATGGGAGTCCCTTCAGCACTGTCTCCATCAATCTTTCGTATGTGGCGGGAGCATTACAGAGCCCGAATGGCATAACGGTGAACTGCCAGCAATCCTGAGCCGATGGTAAAAGCAGTCTTTTCTCGATCTTCCTGATCCAGTTCTACTTGCCAGTATCCACTTTTCAGATCAAGGGTCGAGAAAATCGTGGAACCAGCCAACGTGTCTAGGGTGTCATCTATTCTCGGGAGAGGGTAACTGTCCTTCTTCGTGACATTATTAAGTTGGCGATAGTCTACACAAAAGCGTGTCGATCCATCCTTTTCTTCACCAGTACGACTGGAGGGACCAGGGACTGTCAGATGGTTCGATAACTCCTTCTTTTCCCATATCGCTGACTATTTTGTCAGCCTCTTCCTTCTTGGCAAGAGGAAGTCTTCTTGCTGATTGCCGGATCGGTCAGGCACCCCCAGTATCAATCTTGTGCTGGACCACATTAGTTCGACCTCCTTTTCCTTGTCCGGTATCGAAGATGTCTTGGTACTTCTTAACTAAATCTCTTAGTTTGGGCTGTTGAGCTGGTTTTATATCTTTGGAAGAGATGGCAACTAATTTTTCTAGTTCTGTGGGCAAGTTGTTGGGTTGGCTAATCGTACCTCGTACACTCCGGATCACTGAGGAAACTGACGAGCAGTGCCCCAATATTGTTCCTTTCTTCAAGGTGACTGGAAAATAATTGACATTCATGACCCTTACGGGCACAAATTTGTCAGCACGCAACAAGGTCTTCCCTAGTGCAATCCCTCGTCCAATTTTCTCATCATGAAGTTTGGGCTCGAACATCACCACGTTTCCACTGCTCGTACTCCCGTCCAGGCGAGCCTCCAGAATGGTTTCAGCCCTCTCAGGTACGCTTACATCTTCAGCCAACAACACACGGATCAACCCTCACTTCTCCCATGAAGCACCAGCTCTTCTCCGTTGACACGTAGGACGCCGTCTTTGAAATCCAATTCAAACCCTCTGGAATTCATGATGTCCATTCCGATGATTGCATCGTCTTCGATGTCCGCTACAAGTGCCTGATGTTTCACTTTAGTGCTGCCCAAAATTATTTCAATCGGTAGCTCGCCATATACGTAGCTGGCTCCCTGTTGCTGTGCGTAGCTTCCAAGTTGTCAGTTCAATCCGTTCCGGTGTTCTGGCAAAGGAAGGCCCGAGAATTGTCCTAGTCGCACCTGTATCTAGCAGCATGGTGCAAGGCTCGTTATTGATGAGACCGTCTACGAAGACACCTTTGTTCTGTCGTTGAAGGATAGCGACATATGCGTTGTTAACCGGGGCTTGCCGGACACATGCCGACGATTGCCCCTTCTCGTCGACCTTTTTTAGTTTTCCTGCATCGGAGTCGATGAATGTTGGACATTTGCTACGCACATGTCCAATTTTGCCACAATTTCGGCATCTCATCTGTCTTTTCTCAGGCAACACTTCCTTCATCACTTTTCTTATGGCAGCTTCCAAGTTAGCAGGCTCCTGTGAGTCTTCCTCAATCGTTTGAACTTTACTTTGGCTTTTGCAGCATTGTTTTGCTGCTTCGAATTCCAAAGCGCGTGCCAGTGCGTCTACGAGATGTGTTGGACGAGCTAATATCAACGCTTGTCTGGTTTCTTGGTCACGGAGTCCATCCAAGAATGCCTGAACCGCTAATCGCTCCATTACATTTTCCGGTATGGCTGGATATGCGAGACAAACCAAGCGTGCAATGTCAGCTTCGAATTCTTGTAAGGATTCGCCCGATTTCTGGCATCGATTTTTCAGTTGGGAGTGGTATACGTGTTCCAAATGGGCCTGGCCATATCGTAATTCTAGATGTTTAATCAGCTGATCATAGTCCTCCTGTTCTTGGGCGGTAAGAGTTTGTAGAATATTCGTCGCTTCTCCACGTAATGCAAGTGTTAGTGCTACAGCTCTTTCCCCTGCATTCCATCCATTTGCTTTGGCCGCTGCTTCAAACTGTCGGCGGTAATTTTCCCATGGAGTTTTTCCGTCGAATTGAGGCGGCTTCATGGAAAGCTTCCCTATTTCAGAAATTACCTTGACATCTTTTATACCCTCTTGAACTTTATCCAAGTTCAAACTCAAGTCCAGCATTGCATTTTCGTTAACCATCTCTGTGGAGGGCGCACTATTAATTCGTTTTTCCAGCTTACTGATCGTTTCCTTTATTTTATCTACCTCCGGTTCATTTGTCCCTAATTTTATCTCTCTTCAACGTTCCCTTCTTTCTTCTAAATTGCATCTTTTTTCCAGGAACTTCTCTTCCAGGCTTCTTGCATTTTCTTCCAGGCGTCTTGAATTTTCTAGAAGCTTCTCTTCCAGATTTCTAGAATTTTCTTCAAGCTTCTCTTCCAGATTTTTAGCATTTTCTTCCAGGCTTCTTGAATTTTCTTCCAGTTTATTCATTACCAAACTTAAATCACCTCCGGGAACTTCGAATAAAAATGTTTCGGGGTCCTCACCTTCTTGTATAAGTCCTTCTGCAAGTCTTTCCTGGAGTACTTGCTTTTTACCTGTTGTTTCCAGTTCCCTTTCCTCCAATTTCTGTTTCAATTCCGCTACCTTCAAATCCGCAAGGCGCACTTTTCTTGAACACATTTTGTCTTGACGAGGTATCAGTCAGTTTTACACGAAAAGTTTATCAGTTTGTTAAAAATTCACTTCGCGAATTCTTTTCCACGTGCCACCAGTCTATTGTCTGTTTCACGCGAACATTTTTCCCAACAATTCCTTCAAAACCGGGCCACTCTTTTTTGACGTTCTAAAAGGTCTATAATTTATTTTTCTGACTATCCACTCCACGATCACTTGTTTATTTTCAAAATCCCACTTCTGACACCAATTGTAACGTAAATAAACTTAACTTGGTTCTACTAATTTATTTCACACTTAATCTACAACTTAATTTATATTACTACTCCACTGTATAGCTCGATCGTATGGGCTCGTTCAGACTGTTTTACTCCACTTGAGGTTTGCCTATTTATCTCCGATACAGCATTCTCGATGTTTCGAATTCTTTCAGTTGGCGACCGGCGTGTTCCAATTGTTTCCAATATTGACCGTTGTTTTCCGCGGCAGAGCGCACTGGATGGTTCTCGAATATCTCCGGGGATGATCTCATCGCTGTCGACGGCAACGCGCGAGGCGATAGGTCCGGCCTAGGTTCGTTACATTAATTAAGATCAACATAATTTGTTATACACAAAAAAAAATTGATCTGGTAGTTACTGGTGAGGATTCAGTTCAAATACTGTTTTTTAATTAAAATACTAAATTATACCTATGAGCTATCATAGTATATCTAGTTTTTTAGGAACTATGTTCATGAAAACAGTACATGTTATTTTTCCCCAGTTAGGGAGTATATAATATTCAAAAGGCATTCCAGTGAACTTTTTTGAGCCAGGCAGTATTTTGAAGGCCGATTTTATGCATTGTCTCATTTTTCATTTGAAAAGAATTATTGATGAAATGTTATGCCAACACGATCCAATTGATAGTTCAAAATAGTTCTAGGAAGAAATTTTTATTTTTTTATTTTCCCTAAATTTTGAATTAGGAGTCAGATTTTGTTTTTGGAACATCAACCACAAATAAATCAACTAACCCGACTATTTTTCTCAAATCAATTTTCAATCTTATTGAATAGTTCTTGGTAATCATTAGAAAGCTGTTTTCTATTTCATTTTTGAGAAAGTTTTTAAAATGACAACGCACTTTTAGTGAGCTATGAAATTAAATTTTCAGTTCAAACTAAAAGTTCACACATTATAGTATTTCTAATCCCAATTGGACCGACATAAAAAGTTTCGAGAAGGAATTCTCTTCCACATGACAGAACTTTTTTATGATTGTTCCAGGAACGCTTTGAAAGTAAAAACACTGGGTGTATATAAATTTCCCATTTGCCGGGCAGTGCATATGAACACTCCTCGTAGTGCTTTTATTTTTATTGCCGTTCCAATTGGGATTAGAATAACTATACCAGTAGTGTATTTCATTGTTATTTTTTTTAAATTTTGGAAGGTTGTAAATATATGAAAATAATAAACTGAAACTCTGGAAACGATGATCATTATCGAAACGAAATGAAGAGAATTCATGCATTTTTAACTTTTTAGAGATATATTTTTGTCACCTATTATTCTTGAAAACTTTTGTTGTCTCATGGAAATGGTATTTTTCAGTTTCTACGATGCTTCACCGATTTGGTGTTTTGAATAATATTGAATGTTCAGTTGAATAATACGATATGTACAGTACAAGTGATGGATATTTTGGTGAGTATACTTTGACCATTTAGGTGTCAATATTGTTGTAGAAATTCAAGAGATCAAATTAAAAAATTGCGACGATGCTTGTCTGTCATGTCAAATGTCAACTTAACCTGTAGATATTGTTCACTTTTGATCTGAATTAAAAACTCTGTGTGGTACCTACTTTCTTGATTATAAAGTTTTTAGTGGTTTGTCGTGATTTTTATGTACTTTGCAGACATTGGTGAACATATTATTTGGTAATATATTGTAATATTCAGTTTTACTCGAATAAAAACACCGTTTTCCGTAATATTTCCTGAAATACACGGGCAAAGTGTATTGTAGCTCCTTTGCTTATGGCCAAATAATAAAACATTAGGAAAAGTATTTCAATAGTACTGAAAAGATCATGGAAATTGTACTATCACTGCAATTGAAGATATAGAAAAGGAATCGAAACGAACCATTCATTCGTTAGTAAAAAAAGGATCAATAGAAAATGCAGAAATAAATGTATTTGTCAAGATGTCCAACAAGAGAATATATGAGATTTAGAGGTTCGTATACCAGTTGAGGTTGAAGTGTTCTCGTAATTTTCAATAATTTAATTTTCATAAGATGACAAGTTATTGATATAGTCTCTATATTCATATTATTTTCAACTAGGGTTTAATAATTCTTCCAAACCTTCTAGACTAAAATCTGTATTGTTAAAATGTAAAATCATGAAAAATGCGTTTTCTCTATATTAAACATGCGGGATAATAGGTGAAAATAAAATATAATTCTGGCCAAAATGAAACACAAAGAAACTGTCATAATAATGTGAAATCGAAAAAATTAAACCTGCTTTCCTCGATTGGAAAGGTTACCACAACCTACAAATGCAAAAAATTCATAATATACCTATTTAAGAATATTATCAAGTCAACATATTTTTAAAATGCAAAAAAATCATAATATACCTTATCAAATCTGAAAAACTATTTGAGTATTCAAGTCAACATATTTTCAAAATGGAAATACCATATTCATAACACCTGCATAGACATATGCACTTACTTCACAGTATTCACAAAGAATCGATAACAACAATTTCAAGAAATATTTTCAGGATATTGATTCTTGCTGAAAATTAACAAGAAAGAGCTTTGTTTGACAACAACTGACAGTTTATGTCACTAACAGTGCTCAATAGCTTCGTCATTCTATTTGAAAATCTAAAAAAGTTATTCCATTTTTTTCGAACATGATTCAAGAATATCCTAGAATTCTATCTATCCTCAACAGAACCCTGTACGCCACTGGTATGTAGCTGGTATGGATGTATTTTGAGATTTATTTTAACATGGAGTAAGCTTAGAATGAAATTGGTGTTGAAAACATAGAGAGAAGAATTATACTCACATATCTTCCCGTATGTTGGGAGACTAGCCACTACAACTTACTTTTCTAGAATACACTGTACTAGCTCTTCTTAACTTGACAAATTGATGCCACTTTCATGGTTGCTACAGAATGTCAAAATTATTGTTGATTGACATTCTCTAAAAGAAGTTTCAGATGGATTTGCCTTCTGGCCATGGTGGAGAACAGGAGGTGTCCTCGTGGTTGGAAGTCAAGTTATTGTTTGTAATAGGTCCTTGCCGTTGATAACGTGCATTGCATAAATATATTTATGTTTGTGAAGTTCAGTAAATGTTTGTGAAAATTATCCGGCGCCTTATTCTCTACGCCGGTACCTAGGCCGGATAACAACAGATATGTCGGAAAAAGAGGGTACATTGACATAGAAAAACCAGAAGAAAATGTACCAAATATGTTTCCGTTGAATTTGCATTACAGTAAAGAAATATAAAGGATGCGGTATCGTGTTAAAAGAGACTTATGCATCTGCCAGACTATGTCCCGAAGTTATGTAACAGAGGTTTTGTAATAGGGGGAGAGCTGGTATAGGCCACCGTAAGGAAGACGCGCCAAGAAAAGAAGAGAAAGAGGGAGAGAGAGAGAGAGAGAAATTTCAGATACATTTCAGATAAATTAGACGGTTACATGAGTAACACAAATAGACATTTCATTATCTTTCTATGTTTATACCAGATGGAAAAATACATCCAGGTATGCCTGCTCACGAATTTTTGCAAGAGCTAAGAAAGAACACACATTCTGACCCTAAGGTAGTTGACGATATCCAGTAATAAAAATGATTTTTATTTTGTGAAGATGAACTCTTGATGTTCTGGAAACAAAATATGCGCAAACATATGAGCAAAAATCATTATCTTATGTCAAATGTATTTCAACTATTTTCATTTTCAAACCAAATTGTAGATAAACCAGAATAAACGGCAATGGTGAATAATGATATCCTATTCAAATCTGTTTTCTCAAAATTTCTCAAAGGAATACGTTGACAGCGGAGGTCCTAACCAAATGCGGCGGCGTAGTGATTTTATCACTTAATTTTTTCTGTTACAATCCGCATTCTTGGTCATATTTCTACTATATAATTCAGAAAAATAATGAAACTATGGTCACCAAAGATGTGTATATACAGTCGGAGTGAAAAAGGTATGGAACAAAGTCCTCCTCCGCCAGTTCCCCATGAATTTCTATTAAATATTGTACACAAAAATGAAAAGTAAAAAATAATAAAAACAAGCTATTATTAGAATGCAAAAAAAAATATAAAAAACAGGTTTTATACAAATTTACTAAAGGGAAAACATAATTTTTTCAATTGTTTGACCTATGTTATTCTGTGAGTAACTTTCAAAAACATGACGCGCATATAAAATAAGTATTCTTGAATTCGTGAATTTTGAAAAAAAAACATGATCTCCGATCCCAAAAACCCCTACATTTCAATTTATATTGGAATCGGGCTATAACCATAAAAGTCGTCACCATATTGGAGCCGCCATTTCGAATTTAAGAACTTTTGGCAAAAAATTCGTGATTTCCGTCCGTGAAAACCCCCACGTACCAATTTTGAATGGAATCGAACCATAATCACAAATTTTGTCCGCTATATTAGAGTCGCCATTTAGTTCTTTCTCTAGCAAAAATTCCATAATGCATTTTTATCGAAATTATGAACATCTGCCAAATTTCAAATAAATCGGACAAATAGAAGTCGGTCAAAATTCAATTGCAATATTTGAACTGAATAAACATACATGCGTACAAGTGAAGTTGAAAAATAATGAAAAGTTGTAAAAAACTCACTCCCACTTCTAATAAATCCTACTATTTTCTTTAAATTTCCCGAAAATATTTGGCCATTCTAAATAAACTTTTTATAGACATATCACAATTTATCAAGCGATCTCCTGTATTATTGTCGAATAGTACAGGAAAAAAAAATACAAGGAATAATTTTTTGGTATTTTCAGATTTTTCCATTTGTTTTCGAGATATATCAAATAATATATAGACATATCACAATTTATTTTAAGTTGTCTTAACTCTGATCTTATTTTCCTTTCCTCTAATTCTATTCTCTTTATTGTTATGTAGTGACGATTCCCATACAATGCAATTTTATTTGTTATTAAAGTACTATCATTATAATTATTGGAATTATTATAAATTGGTATCATTATCCGAAGGACATGAAATGGATTCTGGTACTGAGAATGGATTCTGGAAACTGTCTTCTTCACATTTGCAGGTTTCGGTAAAATATAAGAGAAGGTTTTTCAATCCTCAGGTCCTGTGTTACTAGAATTGAAATCCCTTGGAGTAATTCAATTGAATGATTTAAATCAAGTAGATTTCTGATGACATGCAGATGAAAAAAATAAACATTTGCAATCGAGTCATCTATTATATTTTTTTTTTTCCACAGCGGTTCAGAGAATTCATACGAATCACACCATGTCAAATTACACCATATATATTAAGTCAATTTTCCAAATACTTTCGGGAACAAATATTATCATTATATTGTACCTATTCCACGAAAAGTAGAAACGTAAATTCTCCAGAAGCAATATTCAGTCATTACAGATGTCGCCAGTTTCTTATATTTTTTTCGTTTTCTATTCTCCGATATAGTTTTGCTTTTATGCAATAGAAACTTATATTTATATCTAGGTTCAATCAAACTTGCCAAGCAATAGATGGCAAGCATTTTTTTTTATATTCATACTCTATTCGCATGTGAATTATATATCATATATCTGCTATTTATTCTTGAAGATTTTCAATTATTGGTCATTCTCATGCTGCTGAAATAATATCAAAATGTGATTTTAAACCCCTTGAAAAAATTTTATGTGACGTATTCTGATGAAAGTTTGACTCCAAATATATATAAAAATTATATTGTTTTGTAGTCGAAGTTGTGTAGCTGAAGTTGACGAATGATATGAACCAAGTCGTGCAAACTTTGGCTACGTAGCCAAACATGACACCTTGTAGCCGAACTTTACGAATTTTCTCATGAGTCGAGGCCGAAGTAGTCGTGATACACACAATATATATATATATATATATATATATATATATATATATATATATATATATATATATATATATATATATATATATATTGATATGTTATGTTATGCCAGTTATAAGTTTTAAAAGAAAAAAACCCACAAAAAGAATAATTACTAAATAGTTATTAGTTTCAAGAGATTGTTTTTACATAATTTTGGAAGTTCTATTTATTTGTAAGCCTATGTATAATATGGATAGATAAAAATGTCAAAATACTATAACACAATCAATTTCATACACTGTCATAATGATTATAACCCATAATTGGTAAAAAGACAACAAAAAAAAATTTTAAACATACAGTATATGAAATTGTACCTAACTAAAAGTAGAATGGTAGAACAACAAACTTCTTGATGAGAATAGCCAATCAGGGAATAGATGGTCATATGGAAAATTGGAAATTGTGAGAGAATAACAACGGGGTGATGTCATAAGCAATTATTTATTGAAATTTGTAAATAGTAATAAGAATGGAAAAATAGTTGTATATATAAATTATATAAGATGAACCCAAACAGTGAAATGTGACAATTTGGTGCGCGAATTCAAAAATTCAAATGAAAAAAGAGGAAGGAAAATTCGTAGCTAGGTGACAGGAAACAAAGCCAAAAGGAGATCGAAAATAAATTTAGAAGAGAATGCCACGCATCATTTTGGAAGAAAGAATAATAAAAAAATTCCAACATTAGAAGAGAAAAACCAATATTACCTTAATTATACAACATATCCAGGTGTCCAAAGCTGATTTCTGCATATGAATGGTTCCTGATTTATGGTATTGGAGTTCCTGATAGAGCTTGGGTGAAAAGGATCAGTTTCAGGACATATCTTGAACACCGACATTTCCAGCCAGGTATAAAACTTTAATAGTGCACATCCGGTCCTGAACAATTTCACAAATAACGTATTTCACATCTGAAGAACTTCATTTCACTTTATTTTGAACAATAAAAGAAAAGGAATAAGTGAGGTTGTGTATATCTATCCATGATTTGTTTTTTTATGATTATCCGTGAATATTTGTAGATTCACATTAGTATAAGTTATTTCTCGTAGGCCAGGTAAAATTAAGTCTTCCTTAATAAAGGAAATAATTACTTTTTGATACTTTGTTGTTTGTTTTCTACAATGATCAACAATCATTCCTACGACCATTGAATAAATTGAGTTTTGACATATCAAGTAGTGGCTAAATTGCCTTGAACCGGCTGTCTGAGATAAGAGGTGTACCAACTGTGCTAGCTGTGGTAAGAAAAATGATAACAATTGGCAGCAGCGTGACGAGAGATCATTGACGTTCGCTAGCAATTATTATCACAGCATACAATACATATACAGGGCGAAAATACTTATCTATATCATACAATTTGGCTCATAAGAATAGCAAAAACTATTAGCAATCTTCATTATATAAAAACAATTCATATTTGAAAATTTATCATTACAAATCAAGTGGCGCCCAACGTGGGGCGAAATAATAACAAAATAATTTGTTATATTCATCACAACATAACAATATATATATATATATATATATGTTATATCGTGGCTTGTGCGTTTGTCTTTTTAAAAAAAGAACTTTATTTTCAATATTACACTGATACAACAATAATACAATATTTTCAATATTACAAATAAACTGAAGTCTGTCTGACTTTGAATAGAAGTGTGAATAAGAATCGTTGGATAGAAAATCAGCTCTGAAGTCGAAGTCTCCTGGCTTTATAGATTTCTAGATGCTGACTCGAAGGTCTTCTGGCTGGTGCCGGCATTCTGGAGTAAACATCTTATCTCCTGCTTAGCTTGTGGGATTTGAAGGTTAATATGAGGAAGGTGACCCAACTGCGTAGGTGTACTGCGTAGTTGTGGACAAAGGGCTATTGTCTAGTTTGGATATAACAACTCCCCTTTTTATGAAAAAGTTGATGCTATATGGTGCAGCAACTTTTCAGACGTAATTCTTTGAAGAATTTGGTGAGTTTAGATTGAGTTCGATGTCTTCTTCTACAGGTTCTCCAATTTGAACGCTAGGTCTTCTCCTGGGGAAGAATCTTGTAATGGGTCCGAAGTTACTTCTTGGATTTCTTGGTGGTGAAGGTGGTCCATCATCTCTTGATGTCATTATTCCAATTCTTAGGTTCTTCTTACGTTTAGATTTGCAAAAACAATATGAAATAATCAAGGCAATAATCGAAGTTATTGTAAAATAGGTAAACCAAGAAATATTTTTAGTGACAAAAGGTTCATTAATTAATTTATCAAGTTGATCAGAATATTCATTCAATTTATATTGAGCGGTATTCAAATCATCAGCATTAATTTTATTCAGTTTCAACGGTTTCAGTTTTGGAATATTTCCTTTTTCAGGCAAGTCTGAACAACATTGAAATGGTATCGTTATTTCTCGAAATTTATATGTAACATTTTACTCAGTGTATATAACATTTTTAGCATGAATTCTTGTACTACCAATGAATGCATTGCAGTTTTGATTTATTTTCAAAATAGAATTTACGTTAATTATTTGAGTTTTTGGATCATTTCCTTTGCAATTCAAAGATATAGGTAAAGGGTCTGAAACTGTAATAAGCCATGTATTAATATTGATTTCATAGATATTATAATCTTATGCAAAGAGCAACGAAGTTTGACATGTTTTCGGCAATTCTAACAAGTTTCTAAAAATTTGTGCTTCACACATTGCACTATTATCAATTGGATATGGAAGTACTTGTTCACAAATCTTGGTTTCTGGGTAAAGTGATTTACAATGTTCAAAATTTGGGATTACAACATATGACAAAGAATCATCGTCTCTTCCAATATATTTAATGGAAGTGGGTAAAATATGATGTAAACCTGTTCTGTTATCCAAAATAGGGATAGGATAAAGTCGGTAAACGGTAAAGATTTCAGGTTCTACAAGAGGTATTTTTAAAATAAAAATAATCTTTGTCTCTGTTTGGAATGCTGAAAGTTCAATCAAATCGAGATACTTCGCAACATTCGAGATTTTTGGTTGTAAAGGCAAATAATTTAATTGAAGTGATTGAGAAATTTCTTGTAGTGAATTTACAAGATCATTTGGTTTTATGATTGATGTATGAATAATTTTAAGTCTAGCAAAAATTATTGAATTCAAAATATCATTGATATGATCTTCTAAAAATAAATAATTTTCCATAAGGGCTTCACAGATATTGATAGTTTTGAATTTGGCTTCAATCATCTGAACGTTATCAGTAATATCCATAATTGTTTTTTCTATTTCCTTAATATCTTCATTGAATGTAGCTTCGTCGACTTGTAATTTTTGGATTGTTTCATAAAAATTTCTAATAACAGAAGTAGTTACAGAAATTTGATTTTTCAATAAATTCTCAATCTGGTGTTCATCTTTATATAATTGATTAATTGAATTTGTGAAATATTCTCCGTCTGAAGCATCAAGGTTTCCAGATATGGCTTTCCAGATGCTTCCTATACCATTTATTATTCCGCGTCTTATTCTGGGATTAAATTCTTCAGTATCTACTTTGATTTGATAATATTTTACTTCAAGGGAATTAGCAATTTGATTTAAAAGATTAATATGTGTTCTTATATCTGCATAAAAATATTTCATACGGGGGTTGTCGGTTTCTAAGAATAAAAGTAGTTCATTCAATATATCTTGATTGTGAGTGAGGGCTTTTCTTACAAGGGTAAGATCTTTATATACGAGAAGTGTCCATTTATCGTTTGATATTCTTGCATGGCTTTCTTCGTGGTAGAAGATTCCTATAGTATTATTAATACTTTGGAGATTATATTGAGGTGCGTATTGGCCTGTATATTGAGGTTGGTTCGGGTTGAGCTGAATCTGTTCTTGAGTTATACTCAGCGGGAAGAGTATGAATACCAGGATTCTATGCATCCTGCAATAAATGAAATACTACTCTATTCGTGAAATGGTTTTATCATATCGAAATTAAATTTACTTTGTTGATTTGTTTTCAAATTTTTCAGTAAAGCTGAATTTTTATAGATTTCGATAATTTCGAAGGGACCATTAAATTTGTTTTGTAGTTTTGATCCAATTTGACTTTCTTTTACATATACTTTGTTTCCAATTTTATATTCGGGTAGATTTTCTCTTACTTTTTTATCGAAACGTATTTTAGATTTCTCTTTCTGTTTTTGTGTTCGTTCACAAGCTATTTTATAATAATACGATATCTTATTATTTAAATCTCTAACATATTTACTAATTAGTTGTTCTTGATTATAAGTTTTTCCAGGTGGTCTACCTGCTGTATGACCAAAAATAAGTTCATACGGTGTAAAACCATGTGTTTTGTTAGTTGAATTATTATAACACATTACCGCATAAGGTAATATATTCAGAGGGTGTTCGTCTGGGTTTCTAATAAATTCATTCGTATCATTTCCATTAATGCCGCATGAAATCTTTCAATGGATCCATTTGATTGTGGATGATCGACACTTGAAAATGTAAGTTTCATATCATAGAGTAAACAAAGGTCTTTCATTAGGGTGTTATTAAATTCTTTTCCTGAATCACAATGGATTCGGAGGGGTGTTCCATAATGTTGGAAAAATATGAGAAGTGTATGAATTACTGATTTTGCTGTTTTATTTTCCAATGGGTATGCTTGAGTGAACTTTGTGAGTTCATCCCGTATAGTAAGAATGTAATTGTCAGTGGGTATTTGCATAATATCAATATTTATTCTTTCGAATGGTGTTTTTGGTGTTTTAGTAATCACAAATGGATTACTTAAATTTTGTCTACAAATTTTTGATTTCTGACAAATTTCGCATTTCTTTATGAAATTTTCAACATCTTTCGAAATTCCGTGCCAGTCATATTTTTGTTTTATTCTTCTCAATGTTTCATTTATTCCACGGTGAAGATTTGCTTTTCCGTTATGGTACTGGTCAAGGATAATGGGAATCATATCTTGTTCAGGTATTGTAGCAATATTTTGACATATGATCAGTTTTATCTCTTCAATGTCAGCTAATATGTACGAAAGCATTTCTTGTGTTGGTAGGTCAGGGTTATTTTCAAGATAGTACGTTTCATTTGCTTTGAATAGGTGTTTGTCTTTATATAATGAAAAGAACATCATTTGCAAAGCTTTAACAGCATCAAATGGAATGGGGACAACAAAATATTTTCTGTTTTTGACTGATTTACTTGAAAGTACATTTACTTTTCTAGAATTGAAGTCGTAATTTTCTTCAAAAAAATCTTCAATTACTTTTTCATGAAAATGTGTAACTTTATTCTGTTGTATTATAATGATAATATTCTTATGACTTTTATCATCGAGTTAAGAATTTGAAAATTGGATTTTCGAATAATCAGTTATTGATTTTGTTTGAAATAAGTTCACAAAATTATTAAATTCTTCTTCGACTGTTTCAGGGGCAATTTCAGTGTCAACTGAATTATCTGAATCTTCTTCGTCATTATTTGCTAAAATTTTTTGATGAAATTCTGAAACTTCTTTAAAGTGGTTTATCTTTATTCGAGAAAGGGCATCCGCGTTTTTATTATGTTTTCCGGTTTATATATGATTTCATAATCATATTCTTCAAGTTTAAGTCGCCAACGTGCGAGTCTACTTCCTGGGTCTTTTATACTAAAAATCCATGTTAAAGGTCTGTGGTCACAATAAAGTTTGAATTTTCTTCCGTAAAGATAGGGTCTGAAATGTTTAACTGACCAAACGATTGCTAAGAGTTCTCTTTCAATCGTTGAGTATTTTGTTTCTGCTCCACATAAAGTTCGTGAGGCATAGGCAATGGGTAAATCTTTTCCTATAGGGCCTTGAGATAATACAGCTCCAATAGCAAAAGCAGATGCGTCTGTTGAAAGTATAAAAGTTTCTTCAAAATTTGGATAAATTAATATTGGTGTTTTAGAAAGGTATTCTTTTAATTCATTAAATGATTTTTGACATTCTTCATCAAATTTAAATGGGGTTTCTTTTTGTAGCAATTTTGTCATTGGTTTTGAGATTTTAGCAAAGTTTGGAATAAATCTACGGTAATAACCTACAAGTCCTAGAAATTGTTTAATTTCTTTTTGATTAATTGGTTGAGGAAAATTACTACTGCATTAATTTTATCAGGATTTGATTTGACTCCTTCTTCTGAAATTATGTGTGCCAGGTATGAATCTTCTTTTTTTAGGAATTCGCATTTGTCTGGTTGGATCTTGAGGTTAGCTTTCTGTAGTCTCTTGAAAACTTCTGTAAGTCGTGAAATATGGTCATGAAGTGTAGGTGAGTAAATTATTATATCATCCATATATACTAGGCACCGTTCATTTTGTATTCCAAGTAGAATATTGTCCATAACCCTTTGAAAACTTGAAGGACTATTTTTTAAACCGAAGGGCATACGAAGGTACTCGTAATGACCGTTCTCAATAGAGAAAGCTGTTTTTGAGATATCTTTTTCATCAACTTCGATTTGATGAAAACTTGAGTCCAAAGTTGTAAAATATGCATATTGTCCAAGTTGATCTAATAGATAGAAAAAATAGAAAAAAAATCGAATTAAACGGTTTTCTTCACATAAAGGATTCAATATAAAATTGAACCAGAAAATGGTAGATCTCAGGTGAAAAACAACTACTTTCCTGGCAAATACCACGCAGAACGTTGAATGATATTCACCTGAAAATCCATGCATACTTCCATATAATATCAATGGACATTGAATGCAAATGTTTCTTTCTGATAAGCTCGATTATGTTTAATTTATGTCGTGTTCACCTAACAATCCGCATACCGGTTTCAGGCTTCTTGGCCCTCATCAGTCAGAAATATTTGGCAATGGATATTTATCATCAACTGTTACTTGATTTAATTTTCGATAATCAATTACTACTCTCCATTTTTGTTTCCCGGAGGCATCCAATTTTTTTGGTACCACCCAAACTGGAGATGACCAGGGTGAAATTGAAGGTCTAATTATATTTTGGTCAAGCATTTTTGAAATTTGGTTTTTTACTTCTTCCTTATGCACGTATGGGTATCTATATGACTTAGTGAATATTGGTTTAGCATCACCTGTATCTATTTTATGTTTGATTTCATTCGTGAATGTTAGATTGTCTCCTTCAAGTAGAAAATATCGGAAAAATTTAAACATAAATTTTCTAGCATTTCTTTTTCTTCATCATTCAAATGTTCAAGTCTTAAGTTTTTTTTATTTCAATTCTTCTACTGAAATTTTGATCATCATTTTCATTTTCAAAATTTTTTTCTTGGTTTTCATTAAAACTTAAAATTTCTTCATAATTTTGGATTGGTTCTAAAATTATATCAGAAAAATCAATTGTTTTTGGAATAGCATTTGCATTGAGAACTGTTGTTAAAAATTCTCCTTTTTCATTTGTTTTAATAATTGCATTTGGAATTCGTACTTTTTCTTTCGTTTGAGCAATCATAATTGATTCAGAATTTTTTAAATTTGAATTTAGTTTCAACACTTTTTCTGTTCTAGGTTCAATTTCAATTATGTTATGAATTTTTCTTGCATTAATTGTTACATTCGGATTTTCTGATTGAAAATTCACAATTTGTTCATTCATGAATTGGTTTGACTTATTTTTTTGAATTTGGGGTTTTTGAGGTAATTTCGGTGAAGATTGATTTTGTGACAATTTTATTTCAGTTGGTTTCAAATCATACTTTTCTTTATATAGGGGAAGAGTTTTATAATTCAAAATTAATTGTCTACTCGGGATATCAACAATTCCTTCATAATGTTCTAGAAAATCACATCCTAAAATTCCGTCGAATTCTATATCTAGATCAAAAACATATACTTTATGGGGATCATGAGTTTGAAATGGAATGTATACCGATTCTGTGACTAAAATTTCTTCATTGGAAATACCGGATATAGGCAATCTTTCTGGGTATCTCTGTACGTATTTTTCACATGTTTTCTTTTTAAAAACTGAAATTCCAGCTCCAGTATCTATGAGGATTTTAAATTTTCGAGTTGCGTCAACTATATAATACAAAATATGGGATTTCATTGTATTTAAGCGAAATTTTGGTCTGTCGTTTCTACTGATAAGTTTTTCATTCGAATCGTCAATGTGTCTGTAACATGGTGTATAGTTTCTGGTTTGCTGATAGGCGGTTTGATTGATAAATGAGCCTCTTGAAAATTTTGATTATTTTCATCTTTTACAAGGAAGTCATTATGTGGACTATTGTGCACATCATATTCATCGTAATAGTTCTCTGGTTCATTGTTATATTCGAAACAATAGGTGTTTGTTCCGTTGTCTGAACGAAAATTGTTTGCATTATCATATTGCAGATAATTCTGGTCGTTATCGAAGGTTGTACTCTCGATTTCTAGAGGAATTTGTTGATCAGCAGTATAATCAACATATGAGTTATTATATGGGTCATTATAATCGTAATCTTCATTACCAGAGTTCAAGCAGTGTGTTCTCTGAAAGTTTGGTCTTTGATAAGTCGGATTTGATTGTATGACTGAACTTCTTTGTTGGGAAAAGTTCGGATTTGCATTAATTGATTTGAATTTATTTGAGGGTGATTTTGATTTGGGAAATTTGGTCTCGATTGATTTTGAAAATTTGTTCTCGATTGATTTTGAAAATTTGGACGAGGTTGATAAGTATTGGGTCGATTTTGGAAATTCGGACGATTACCAATTTCATTTTGGAAATTTGGACGTTGTTGAGAATATATTTGATTATGAGATTGTTGTGGATAAAATTTCGGTTTGAAATTTTGATTGGAATGCGGTCTTTGATTTGGAGGGATTTGTGATTTTTGGGATTCAAAATATGAGAGTTGGGTTTCACGTTTGATTCTGTGAGCTGCGTTACTCATATCTTGAGGGTCACTGGCTCTAATGATTTGTCCAATTCGGGGTTCAAGTCCTGTCAATAGTGTATTCAATGACAAGTTGTTAATGATGGCAATTTGTGCTTTTTTCTGATCAAGTGTAAGATTTTGATTTAATCTATACATGAAATCATTTTTGCATTGTGTGTTTGAATACGAGAATGGAAAGCAATTCCTGTTTCTCCTGATGCTTGTTTCATTCTTTGTAAGTCTTGAATAAGTGAATTCAGATCTCGTAATCACCAAAATGAGTGTTTAGTAACACTTTAATATCTCTGTAATTTGTTGGGTTTTGAGAATTTACTAGTATTGCTGCTTGTTTTTTGAGTTTGTTTTTGAAATGAATAGTCAAAAGGTATTTTTGATCATTTGTAGCAATTTGGTAAGCTTGATCGCAAGCGTTTAAAAATGTGGTTAATAAAATACTGTCTCCGTCATATTCAGGAATAAGCGAAAACAATTCGGATAGTTTATATGGTTCGATTTCTGGTTGATGTTCGTCTCCGTGTTCTGACATTTTGTTTCAAGATTACTTGGGAATTGTGGTAAATGGGAAAAATGGATAACTTTGAAAAATAATTATAGACGATAATTAAAAGTCACTTACATGAATTTGTTTGATGGAATGAGAACCTTTTGGAATGGCTCCCGATGACTAGCTGTGACGTCTGGTAGAGTCTTTCTTCTTTTTTCTTGTTTCTTTCTGGAAGATTTCTTTCTTCTTTGTTGCGTGGACTGTTTTTCTTTCTTCTTTCTTGAAGATTTCTTTCTTCTTTGGTTGCGTGGATTTTCTTCCTTCTTTCTTGAAGTTTTATTTTTTCTTTGGTTGCGTGGACTTCTTTTCTTTCAAGGTTTGGAAACCACCACCCTAGTGAGGACACGTCGCCGTGTTCCTTCCAACTTCTGCCGCCGGTGAGGTCTTTTCCGTGTTCCGTCGGGGATAACTGGAGGTGAGGACAGTTGCCGTGTTCTAGGATGTTGAAGAATCCGAACGACTGCGCCAATTCTTATATCGTGGCTTGTGCGTTTGTCTTTAAAAAAAAAGAACTTTATTTTCAATATTACACTGATACAACAATAATACAATATTTTCAATATTACAAATAAACTGAAGTCTATCTGACTTTGAATAGAAGTGTGAATAAGAATCGTTGGATAGAAAATCAGCTCTGAAGTCGAAGTCTCCTGGCTTTATAGATTTCTAGATGCTGACTCGAAGGTCTTCTGGCTGGTGCCGGCCTTCTGGAGTAAACATCTTATCTCCTGCTTAGCTTGTGGGATTTGAAGGTTAATATGAGGAAGGTGACCCAACTGCGTAGGTGTACTGCGTAGTTGTGGACAAAGGGCTATTGTCTAGTTTGGATATAACATATATATATATAGATATATATATATATGGTCATGAAAAATAATCACAGTGACGAGAGACAAGAATTTTCTCAGAATTGTGTGTTGTCATTCTATCTATTCGGTGAAATATTTTTCCAGGCCAGTTTGAAATGAAATATCTGGGAAACCATTTGAGATACAATAAAAATGCTTGAAATGGAGAAAAAGTTGTCTGTTTAGGTAAATAGGAACAATCTGGCTCTACAGTTTCAGAAATCCTCTACAATTAGTGGCTTCAGAGAGTGAAAACAGTGAATTGTATATATTTAGTCCATGAATCAGTCGATTTGACTGTTTTCAAATATATAATGCTAGATTGTTCTTAGGCGCTTATATGGGCCATTTTGTTTTCATTGAAATCCCAACAGTGGAATGACGCGGTTGATTAGTAGGATACCCGTAATCGCACCATAATCTGTACCATGCATCTTAACTCTGTCTACCCGCTGAAGTCCCGTTATGTATTAAAGCGGGTGGTAGTCTGGAGGCCTACTGGTGGCCGTCGCGACACGGGCTAGCCGGGCCGACGACGTATCATGATTATGGCCCGCTTATGTTGTCTGTTTTTAAAATGCCTCTAGAGGCCCACGCGTAACATGTTTGCTGGGCATCTTATATTTCTTAACTACACATATTGATAATAAGGATAGCCTATGTGAAGCCAAAACATTTGAACATCGATTTTCAAATCCAGGCGGAAGGAGTGAATGCGCATGCGCCGAAAATAAACCCCTTTTTATATCAAAGACGAGATTTTGTTCGTCCATCTCGTTCTAGTAGTCATTATTTAACGTGAAAAAATGTTGGAGTATGACAAGCTTATTTCATTTGTTGCAAATTCTCATTATGCTAACATAATCGCAAAATTGTGACATTTCTTTTCACGTGGCAATCCATTTTAGGTGATAACCAATATGGCGGTTGTTGGCACTGGCACACAAACTGATAATCGCCATAAGAACATCATTGTCAGTGTGGTCTTTGGCTAGTAAAAGTGCATTTTTGGTTATTTTAGGAGCTGAGTGACTTAATGTAAGAAGTGAGAAGCTGTCAATCGAAATTTGGGATTTTATGGTGAGGTTACCTCAATTTCAATGATGTATACTTGAAAAATTGGTCCCTGTTATTGTTTATATTGAATGAATTTTATCAATGTATTTGTTACAGGTATAAAATAAAGATGAGATTGATCAGTGATTTAGATTAGAGGCAATGTGTCACGCACAGATTTGGAAGCTGTGTGGCCAATGCCATCCAGTTAAACAATTATTGGGCGACTGGCTCCTTGCTCAGTTCGTTATTAATAAAAAAAATTTAACAAAAAATTAAACCGACGAAAAAATAAACTGAATAGCAAAAAATTAAATAAACCTCCTTAGTCTTAATAATAACTGAGCTCCTAAACTAATGTAACTAATTTTGAGTCGGCGCCAAATGAACCAGCAATTGAATTAGATAAAGCGTAAAATGATGGCAGCGGGATGCACGGCAGCGTTTTGACTATTTCTTCAAAGTTATAATGATCTTCATTGATTGTTTGTTTGGCGCCGACTCAAAATTAGTTACCCACATTAGTTTAGGAGTTCAGTTATTATTAAGACTAAGGAGGTTTATTTTATTCTTTGTTTTCCAGTTTATTTTCTCGTCGGTTTATTTTTTGTCAAAAAGTCTTTATTTTTTACTTTTTTGTGGCTAAAATCCACTAATAAACACCTACTCATTTGACTTCAGGTATCCATTATGTTGTAGTGTTATCAGAACTAAAGAGAAATGTGTACCAAAAGTTTCAAGAGAATCGGTTCACAGATGAAAAATTAATAATATCCTATTTTTCTACCCTTAGGAGTGGACCACCCCTTTCAAATCCAAAATGGCCATCTGTAAATATACCCTATCCAATTAAAAAAGAATAATCGAAATCGGATAATCCAGTGGATGAACGATAAATATCCACAATTTTTCTACCCTTGTGAGTGATTTTTTTCCAAATCCAAATGGGACCAACTTCGAAGTATACTCTATCCAATGAAAAAAGGATCATCGAAATCGAACAACTTTGTGAAAAGCTATGTGTGATCATACATAAAGAAAAAATATATACACCCGTCGACTAGAGAACCTCCTTTTTTTTTCGTCGTTTAAAAATAAAATAATGTCTCAACTCTAAATGAATATATATATATATTATATATATATATATATTTATATATATATATATATATATATGTATGTATATATATATATATATAAATATATATATATGTCCATGGTACTTTGTGCCTCTTATAAATATTATAATGTAATGTTCAATGATAATTTACATAAATTATCATATTTTATAATTTAATGTAACTTTATTACATACATTTAATGTTGCTCAAAACATTTATGGAACAACATTTGTGCAACGTTACATCATCGTTACCCTTTTATATTAATATTTCGTTTCGTGGTATACAGGGTGGAGCAGATACTCATGGTATACTTTTTTCTATATTTATACATTTCTGGAAGTTAAATCGTCACTTTTTGTAGGTGAATAACTTAATAAACATAGAAAGAGAAGATATACCATGAGCCTGACTGAATATTAATGGGACAATTAAAAAAAATCAAAAATCTGCATAAAATATATAATGGCGCTTAAAAAAATAACAAATACTCCATAAAAAAATAAACAAATGTATCACGGAATCGATCTATTTAGTCTCTTTACTACTCCTTCCTTATTAGTCTCTGTCACTACTCCTTTCTCTTTAGCCTCTGTCACTACTCCTTCCTCTTTAGCCTCTATTTGGCAAATCTCATCCAATCCGTCACAATGAGTTAAAACTCTATATCGGTAGTTGCATTGAATACCCCTTTTACAGATTCTGAAAATATAGTAAATATATAGTCACTGAAAACTCAAATTGATCTTGATGATGTAATGTCAAAAAATATCAGGTGATGTATTTCATGTAGTAAGTATCACTTATAATATTGCTATGTACTTATGGACATATATTTCAATTCAACGGAAGGTAAATACAAAATAAAACTAATAGTAGATGCCTATTTTACAAGACATAGGGCCGGTTGCATAAAGAATTCAACAGACGATTAAATATTCAATTTGTTTATTACTATGGCAATGCATCAGGTAGCAGTGTAATCCTTAAGTTAACAAATGGCTTATGCAACTAACTGGCCCTTAGAGTTGAAGAAAAAAATCACTTACGTTTGAGTATGTCCATCATTTTTAAATCAGAAATTTTAAATTTCCGTTTTTGCCCAGTCCATGAACAATACTGGGCAAGCACATCTCCAACTTCAATCTATTGGAGGCACCTCCTTATTAGATTTTTATAATCTGAACCTCCTACGAGTACCAGTTTGTTCATCTAGAATGATACAGAAATGTAAAAGAAATTCCCAGAACACAACCAAACTGAAATGAACGTGAAATTTTTAAGAGGTACTTATTTGATAGTTTGTATCAAAAAATAGAAGAAGTATAATTTCAGTATACATTAACATCAAAATATATTCACAAACTCCTGGTAAATTCAACATAACCATAAAAAAAATGCAATTGATGATTTTTCCTCAACTTAATACAACAAAATATTCATGTGATAAACGGTGTGGAAATTCATTCTTTCAATATTCATGTAGATTATCTTTTTGCAATTTTTCAATTTTATTCGTATCTCAATAATTTTCTCATTAGAGAGAGAGAGAGAGAGAGATAATAATTTTTTACTTTTCTAAGAGATGTATCATTATTATAGGAAAAAATAATTTTGTCCAAAGCAAATTTTTCATAAAAAAATCTGAAAACATTCTTATAAAATAGTGACTATATTTCTTAAACACTACCCAGAATTGTAAATAATATTGATGATTTTTGTATCGATTTAGATGACGATTCTTTGTTTTGAAAGGAATATGTTTCATTAATTTTTCTTTCCACAAATCAAATGAATTTTGTAAATTTTTCCCTAGAATCCAAATTATTATTAATCTTTTTGACAATTAAGAACAATGTTTGCCTATATTGAAAAACAACCTTTTGACATGAATATTGGAAGATAATTTCCAGTTTGGATTAAAATTGAGATTTGAAAATTCAAGTTATTTCTGAAATACTCGAGATCTACAATCTCTATAAACAAAGGATCATGTAATTAAATTGAGAAGGACGGGTCACACTGTATATTATAGGTACTTTTGGGTTCACTTACGAATTGAGAAGCAGCAATTTTGTTGTTATTTAGGAGATCTTCTAGATTTAGCAAGCCGTCAATTGTTTTCAGTGGCAAACATTCTTTGATCACATCATCAGAGGTATCAATGTTCCTACTTCTATCTACCGAATGTTCCACTATGGAATTTACTTTATTCAAAGTAATTTGACACATGCTCCTGATGTCAGCAACCATTTCCATAATGTCTGATATCTGATTAGCCGGAACCACAACTGGTAGATTTTCTACTATTGTTACATCTGTTGTATCATGTGGATCCTCTATGAAAGGGATATCTTCTATATCACTGTTCATATATTAATATTTGCCAGAACTATTTTGCTGAACTAAATAAAAATAAATAATAACATTTGTTGGAATTGAAATTATTTTCTAACTCACCTCCACCTGCCCTGAGTCCATCTTCACTGAATAACTTCGAACAGACAGAAGGTGGATTGACAATGCTTTCATATTCTGCAGTAATTTTTTTTTTTATTGGTGCTTCTTTTTACCCATTTAAAGCACGCCTCAGCGTGTTTAAATCGCGTGTTTTTTAAAGGTAACCATGACAACATCAACAAATCGAGAAACGTAAAGTCTAAATGACAAATTTTTGATTATTGATCTGACAGGAGTACCTTGTAACGTCAAATAAAATATTACTCACAATTCATTCATTTATATGTGCTCCTCCATCCATTTGATGAACTTTTCATATTCTTTTTTATATATATCACTGGATTTTCGCGGTATTAACCGCGATTCTGCCTCACTATTCAAAAAATCGATATTAGAATAATTCATTTTTGAGCTCTGGTGACAACAAATATTGATCTTTGGTAACAAATTGCAAATGAATGTTTTTCTCATTTCCATGACAACGAAAGGTATACTGATGTCACATCACGAATTCAACCTTCTTGCATTATTAGTTATTTCTATTTTTTGTAGTAATAATACCAGTATATATGATTTCAAAGTGCACCAATAAAAAAATACGTAAGTATTCGTGGATAACTGGTCTTAAAAACACTTGCTCTATTTCGAGCACTCCGGCTGCGCCGTCGTGCTCGAAAAATCGCGTGTGTTTTAAAGCCCTTTTTATCCACTTATACTTTAATATACTATTGTTTTATTCTGCGTTTTCCAGGTTGTTGCTCCTGGTCCCCTTCGGATTCAGAGGAAGCTACCAATTTTTTTTTTCATGTTCGAGAGCCTTGGCATAAGAATCTGAAATGTAAAATGACAATAATTGGTGGAGGAATATGAAAAATCATAATCTTACCATAAAAATTGTGAATTTTACTATCATTTGACTCCAATCACTATTGGGAACATGACATTTGATAATAAGGGTCCTTGTAATTCTTGAATTGGTTGGCCACCAACATCGATGTTCACCTACCAACCAACTTGTAGGAATAACTGATACATCTCCTAACCTCTTGTTTTCTATGAATTGAACATAAAAAAGTGATTATTATTTCATTGAATTCATAGTAGTTTGAATTATAGTTTTGACTGGTTTACAGTCCCTTTTTTAATCAACCTTTTGAGCTAAAGGGATAATACTTTTTCATCTTTACCTTTTTTTGCTGAAAAAACACATTCCTATATAATCATTGTATTCACAGCAGTGTGTGATTTGAAAATGAAAAGTAAAACATATTCAAAACTTATTGTAGTATTGATAGAATATATGGAAACTCACCTTATCATCCTCTCCACATTTTTTGTCAACATTTTCATTCCATTCTTACTCATACTTCCACGCGAATTATATCAGTGGCGAATTGCACGACGAAAAACTCAAGTTAGGATAAGCCAAATTCAATAATAAAGGCGTTATTGCGTTATTCTACAATAACATGGAAGATGCACAATAAATCGCACAGCAACAGCAATCATAGGAAATATCATAAACAAATTAAAAATAAAGAGACTGTTTGAAACATTGGCGATCTTGACCACCAAGTTTTTGGTACGGCCAGTCGCGCATGGAGGCGCTGCCCGCAATCAACAGACGACTGACATGATAATTTTACAATTTCGACATTTGTCAGAAAATGACAAACCACGTAATAATTTCAGAATAATTCTACTGATAATTGTCATCGAAATATTAACCTTAGAAATTATACTAATGGACTTGAATTATGAACCCAACGTCGAAAATGAAATGTTTTGTTATTCGAGTTGACGCTGAAATTCCTCGAAATATTCTTTCACAAGGTAAAATATAAGCTGCTTTTCACAAACTGATACTTATTTCCATCCATCAGTTGCAGAAATTTTTTCACAAACTGATACTTATTTCCGTCCATCAGTTTCCATTTTCTATCACCATTTAAGGAAGTACGAAGATTATCATCAAACTGGAGTATTTGTTAAGTATACCTACTCGTTCTCCTTTGTGCTAATAAATGAACAAAATTATTGAAGGTTTGTTGTAAATGTAATTTGTTTTTATTTTGGTTGATTTGATGATAAGACTGAAGAATATTTTTGATTTTGTTGTTTTTCGGAGTTTTATTATTGTTTTGTGTGTAGTTGTACCTTGTCCTAGATACAATAAAATGTGTTCAACTTATTATTCTTGTTTTATAAGATCTTTGATTTTGTTCTTGATATCATGAAATGAAGATTTACTTTGAAATTTTATTTTAACCACGAACGAACTAACAGATTCTACGAATCGATTACTGTATATATTTTATTAGTGATCGATTTGCCATTCCTGTATTTCATATGATACAATCATTCATATGGAATAGAAGAATGGCAAATCGATCACTTATAAAATATATACCATATCAATCATATAAAAGTAAACATTTGAAAAACCCGCCTTATCTCAATCGGTTCTACCAACTGTATTTAGTTCGGCCAGTTGCGAGATATGTCGCCACTGTCTAAACGTGGTGCCAACTTTTACTGCAGGTTTGACAACTCTCTTTATTTTTAGTTTCTCTATGGGAAATATAGGAATTATGAACAAATACATGCTCATCAGTAATCACAGCTTGTAAACAAACATGAACGTCGTGTCGTGTGTCATGTGTCAAAGACAGTGTACACTTCACACGTGACACGTATGTTCTGTGTTAAAAATGAACCAACATGACCCGCGAATTTCAAAAAATAGTGTAAATGTGATGTTGAGATTTATTTTGTGATTCCCGGACAATTTTGTTTGAATGTGGATATCATTTTTACAAGTTATGTAGATTTTGAGTTTCTGTCAACATTTATGATATATTGTATCATGGTTATGTTGAAATATCACATGAATGACATGATGATTACCCGAAAAATACAATTAAGGAACATTTTAAGATAATGTCAATTCTAAGTCTCCTGTACACATGTGAATAATGTTTTGAGGTTAAACAAAAACATCGAACAAATAACATAACCACTCTGTATGAGACATATATGGGAAACATAAAATCAACATTTTATATATTATCTAATGAATATTATTGGTTATGTTATTTCGATGTGACATAAACATGTAGGTGGAAACACTGTGCTGGAAACTTCATGACGACATTAATGCAATATCAGTTTGCCAATATCACAAAAGTTATCTGTGGAAAATATTTTTGTTATGTATCATGTTTAGTGGGTATATGTGTATACTCTTTGTGTTTGATAAGATTACTATTTTTATTTAATTTCAAAATTGATTTCATGACAATTCCATCTCTTACTGTGCTTTTTTAGATGTTTTTGACAATAAATAAATGTTTGTTTAGTCCTTGTTTCACTGGTTTAGTTAATTACTCTTAATTCAATACCAATCATAAAATATATCCAATATATATATATATATATATATATATATATATATATATAATATTTTTATATACCTAGTTTAATTTCGATAAATATCACGATATTTACGATTTTGACTTTTAATAAATTCATACAGATTTTTTTATGTAACACCCTTCAGAAGACTTGATCGAGCTTTTCGACAATTTCCTGAAATATCTATAAGGTTGAGATTGAAAAACATATTACTTAATATTTTCATTTATTGAGTCACCTGAATCCAAAAGAAAATGTGTATTCCAATAATTCAATGACAAGTCTGGTATAAGGATGTTTTTTGAGGAGGTACATATGAACATTCATTTTGAGTTTTCTCTACTTTTGAATTGAAAAATATATCAACTATCTGTATGTATACGAACTTCATTCGAAATGGGAATTCAGAGATATGCAAGTAGGCAAAATCATACAAATAAACGTAGGAAGAAATCTAATCACAGAAGTCTGAAGTCATTTCTGTGAATGAATGATGGATATTTTCATGAATGTGCACAAATTTATAATAGGTATGTCTCCTGCAGACTCTGATACTTGAATCCGTAAGATAATTTCGCTTGATTATAGCTAACTATAAAGCTCTTTTCTTTCCCGATAAGTCATTTTAACTGGTCAAAAACTTGAAGGCACCGAGTGAAATCTCCGACTCTATCCCTGCCATGACGATCCCCACAGTCAACTGTAATGCAAGTAACTGGCATTTTTCTTCAGTTGAAGCACGAATTATAATCCAGAATTGAAAAAACTACTCAAATTCGCTCAGACAATCACAAAATAAACACTTTTACCATTATGGTCGCTTATGACGAATTACAATGTGTGCCAACAGCCACAATATGGACCAGCTTAGTGTGACGTCACGCCGCAGGAAGATCACGGGCATAGACAAATTGAAAATAAAGAGACTGTTTGAAACATTGGCGATCTCGACCACCAAGTTTTTGGTACGGCCAGTCGCGCATGGAGGCGCTGCCCGCAATCAACAGACGACTGGCGACATGATAATTTTCCCATTTCGACATTTGTCAGAAAATGACAAACCACGTAATAATTTCAGAATAGTTCTACTGTTAATTGTCATCGAAAAATTAATTATAGAAATCATACCATGGACTTGAATCATGAACCCAACGTCGAAAATGGAATGTTATTCGAGTTGACGCTGAAATTCTTCGAAATATTCGTTCACAAGGTAAAATATAAGCTGCTTTTCACAAACTGATAGTTATTTCCATCCATCAGTTGCAGAAATTTTTTCACAAACTGGTAATTATTTCCATCCATCAGTTTTCATTTCCTATCACCATTTGAGGAAGTACGAAGATCATGGTCTCCTTTGTGCTAATAAATTAACAAAATTATTGAAGGTTTGTTGTAAATGTAAAGTGTTTTTATTTTGGTTGATTTGATGATAAGCGACTGAAGAATATTTTTAATTTTGTTGTTTTTCGGAGTTTTATTATTGTTTTGTCTGTAGTTGTACATTGTCCTAGATACAATAAAATGTGTTTTTATAGTGTTCAACTTATTATTCTTGTTTAATTTTGTTCTTGATATCATGAAATAAAGATTTACTTTGGAACTTTATGTTAACCACGAACGAACTAACAGATTCTACGAATCGATTACTGTATATATTTTATTAGTGATCGATTTGCCATTCCAGTATTTTATATGATACAACCATTCATATGGAATACAAGGATGGCAAATCGATCACTTATAAAATATTACCATATCAATCATATAAAAGTAACACATTTGAAAAACCCGCCTTATCTCAATCGGTGTTACCAACTGTACTTAGTTCCGCCAGTTGAGAGATATGTCGCCACTGTCTAAACGGGGTGCCAACTTTTACTGCAGGTTTGACAACTCTCTTTATTTTTAGTTTCTCTATGGTCACGGGCCATTATCTAAACAAACCGTATTTACCCTTGCATTTATGTGTATGTGATATATTTTTTGTGTTTTTATCGAAATCAGTGCAGGGAAACCAGTGAAATAATCAAAAACATTGCGATTTTTATGTAGTCGCCTACTTATACTATTATTAATATTATTATTAAACAATTATAAATATATTATGTTTGAATTTTACTATAGGTACTTTGTTACAGTATTTACACATAAGATATTTACTGTTATTCGCTTTGAATTCTTGATAAATCAAATATCCACCAAAATCAAACAGATTATATAGGAATCACACACAAGAAAAGTTTGTTTGGATTATGCATGTGACATAACCCAACTTTATCCAACAAAATTGACAGCTCTGACGTCAGCACTGAAATGATGTATTGCTTTCGCTTTGACAGATCACTGGATTACCCAATTCTGGTCAAAATTACAAATGAATTATCTAACCTTGAATACTTATGTCATGAATCATAATCGGAAGTTGCGCATGCGCAGTAGTTTTCAAGCGCCCGGCATGAAGAAGAACAGACTGATTTTCGTGACTTCACTTTGTTAACATGGCGTCTTATGAAGTGTTATACATATTGGTAGTTAATAAATATATGGTGCCCATACGTGAAATTCATAAGCCTTGAGATTCAGGCTACTTTCAGACTAGGCGGAACGCGGATCGCGGAAAGGTCAAATTTTAATTTTAGGCCAATGGAAACATTGGAATTTAATCTCAAGGTCATTCCGGCGTAAATTGTTAAATTTCAGTCACCTTTTTCTGGCGGAAACATAAACAACAGACAAGAGTTATATATGGCGGAAGTAATCAGCAAACCTAAAAGTAAACGGTGTATGTGTATGGGTTTGTGTTCTTGTTATTGATATTCGGCCCTACAATACATATAATAGTTCCTCGAATATTTGAGGCAACATACGCATATAATTGAAAAATTTATCAGCGTCATGGAGCCTCATTTCCTCAAATGGAGTATTGCTTTCTCCTTGCTTCATTCTCATGTCATCAGTAAAAATATCTCGAACCCAAAATCTTCTCTTATTTCTCAATGTTTTCTTCAGCAAATATAATTTGTAGATCAACAATTTTTTTTTATGTATTTCTCTAGCTTTTTGAGACCTGTTTTTCATTTCGACTAATTTGGGCACATAGCTCCAATGACTAATTTCAATTTATTAGACTTCATCATGGATGGAGATTGGTATTTAATTAATTAGGGGTTAAATTTTCAAACGTTTGATGCTAGTTAACGCCAAACAGCTGATTTCGCGGTTCCGCATAGTGAGAAAGCATTTTTATTTATAGCGGAAAATGATAAGGAATTTGACATTTCCGCGATCCGCGTTCCGCCTAGTCTGAAAGTAGCCTCATGATGTACAGAAAAGACAAGCTGCGTCATAAAATACATTTTTCTGTTTTCCAAAGATATATTTGAAATGTAGGCAGACCTCATAATCGGGCCTATTAGGAAATGTTATAAGAATATTGAGCTGTGCCTCTATTTCTGCGCATGTGCATGCATTTACCTGCCATCTAGAGGGATACGACATATCTATGCTCCATTTGATTTGAATTTATATTTGTTGTCCATATTATCAATCTTCGAAGTTAATAAATATATGGTTAAAAGATGTCCACTCCAAACACAATAAAACGTCAAATCTCTTCCACTGTTATCCCGGGTGGATGAATAAAACGCAGGTAACATCTCAGATCTCAGATGAAATATGTTTTCGCTTTCGCGCATACGCAGTGTACATTGTGTGTTTTGTGATGATAAAATTTCGCATAATTATGAATTTTAATTTTTAAAATAATTAATGTATCGTACATTATCTTCAGGGTGAACTATAGATAATAATGTCTGTTCCAATAAATACTTGAAATCGCGAGGGCAAAACAATAGTTGGCATGGCAGACGATAACAGCAGTGAAGATTCGGATATAGAGAATCAGAATGAATTTGCGGGCGTGTTGAGCAAGTGGACCAATTATATTCATGGATGGCAGGATAGATATATAGTACTGAAAAATGGCACTCTATCTTATTATAAAAGCGAGCAAGAACGCGGTTACGGATGCAGAGGAGCCCTGTCTCTTGCCAAAGCTGTTATCAAAGTAAGTTGTGCATTTGTTGTTTGTTATCAATTGTCATTTGTTGTTAGTTGAAAAAATACATTCCGAATTTTGTTTTCAGCCACATGAATTTGATGAATGCAGGTTCGATGTATCTGTAAATGATTGTGTCTGGTACTTGAGAGCAGATTCTATTGAAAGCAAGCAGAGTTGGGTTGAAGCCCTGGAATCTTATAAGGTAATTACATTTTTGACAAAAAACAATGCTTTTTTTCCAGTGAAAAAGCTTGGACAACTTTGGGAGATAATATTGCTTTGTTAACTGATAACTGACCATCAAACTGAAAATGAATGTACTCATCTCTCTAAGTGTGGATTCATGAAGCACAAAATAACAATTATCAAATAAGAAATAACAACAAGACAAGTCAACAGGTGCTGAATTTTTAAGTAGAACAGAAACTCTATGCTGGTTTACTCCTTTTTGGTAAACCAGATATTTTTTAAGGCAGATACCTAGTGGATGCATAGTGTTTAGAAACAGGAGAAATCAATATTGAAAAGAACTTTAATATTCGAAAATATACAAATGTCTATTTGACTTGACTAGACGTTAACAACTTTTTCATCAACTATTGCATGTTGAATATTGGGTGTTTTCCAACATACTCCCACCTTTTCAATTCAATGAATTGAAAAAAAAAAAACTAAGTTAAAACGCTTGGGAACTTTCACTGTACGCCCATGTCTTATTGGGGCAGTCTGCTTCTCCATCTTGCCACCTTTGTGTTCTGGATCGGACTTGGGTCTGTGGTCAATTTCTTCTTTTAGTTGTGGATCGGAATTGAGCTTTTGGTCAGTTTCTTCTCCAGGGTCGATACCTTTCCTCTGATGAACGCCTGTTTCTCCAAGTAATAGGATTTCTTCATTATTTGGATTCGAAATTTCTAAGGGGAATAACCGTTGAAAAGATCGAATTAGTTCTCCCCCTGACACTTTAACTTTAGCTACTCTTGCCAAATTATCTCTGCCAGGATACATTTCAAGGACTTTTGCTAAAGGCCAATTCACGCTTCTTGTTATCCACTTCCAACAATACAATGTCCCCTGGTTGACTTCTAGCCATCTTTCTGTGACCATAATGGACCAGTTCTGCTAGATACTCCTTTCTGAATCTCCCCCTCAAATTGCCTCTCACATTTTGAAGATATTTGTGTCGTTGCAGTAAGTATTCTCTATCTATCGTATCGAGGTCTGGGACTTCATTACTTGGGATACTCTGTAAGAACTGCAATGGACTGAGAGGAATCAATTCATCATTATTAGAGATATACGTCAAGGGCCTGGAATTGATTATCACTTCACAATCACAGAGTAGTGTCATCAATTCTTCATAAGTGACGTTTGCTTTACCTAAATTCCTCCTCAGGAGCTCTTTTGTAATCCTTACTAATCGCTCCCACCATCCTCCCCACCATGCGGCTGTAGGAACGTTGAAAATCCATCGAGTTCTCTTCACCGAAGATAATTTCATAATCTCTTCCCAATCGATTCTCTTCAAAAAATTGTTAGCTCCCACAAAACTTGTTCCATTATCAGAATAAATCGTGCAGACTCTACCCCGTCTTGCAATGAACCTTCTGAGAGCACGGATAAATGCTTCTGTGGAAAGGGATGTCACAAGTTCAAAATGTGTACCGCTCTATAAACTGCACAGGTGAATAATAATAACCACGCTTTCTCACCGCCCTTCAAGAAAAGTGGACCTGCATAATCCATACCAGTAACTTCAAACGTGGCAGCATTATTTATTCGATTTGCTGGTAATGGTGCGAAAGGGGTTTCAACTGCCTCTTGATTATATCTTCTGCAAACAATGCATTTAGAAATTACTTGTTTCACAGTTCTTCTGGCCTTTAAAATCCAAAATTTTTTCCTCAAAATAGCTAGAAGTGTTTTGAGACCAACATGACATGACACACAGTGTTGCTCAAAAATAAGTCTGTGAACTATATTGTGATGATTTGATAATAAAATTGGGTATTTGAAATCTTCAGTATCTTCACTCCAAACTAACTTAGTTTTTACCCTCAGCATACCATTTCCATCCTTTATCACTTGTAAATTCTGCACAACATCTGTATTTATCTTTCCAAAACTTTCATGTTGAATCATTCTCAAAAGACAAATTTCACTCCTTTCAACTTCTTCGCATGTCAATTCACCCGAATTCCTTTCATTCTTGTTCTTTGCGTTCAAAAAAAATCTGAATACCCATGCAATCATCCTCACAATCTTCGCATACTTATAAAAATACTCAAAGTATATGGTAAATCTTTCTGTTTCATGAAATGATGGTTCGTCTCTTTTCAGACAATAATTCTTTCTCAGAACAAGAAATTTCAGATTGTGGCCAAGATTCCGGATTTTTTCTCAACCATTCCGTACCATGCCACCATCTATTTTCTGCGAGATTTTTGGCACTGCACCCCCTGGAAGGCAAATCCGCAATATTCATATTTCCAGGTACATGGAACCAATCTACAGGATCACTAACGGAACATATTTCTTTGACTCGATTACCGACAGAAGTGTTCCAATCTTCTTTAGTTTTGATCCATGAAAGTACTACCATTGAATCTCGCCAATAATAGGTTTTCATGGAAGAAAATATCCCTACTTTTTTAACTGACTGGCAAAGTCTGATACCGATTACTGCCGCTAGTAATTCCAATCTCGGTATAGTGATTGGTTTTATTGGACGGATTCTAGTTTTTGCTTGAACCAACTGAAGAGATATGACTTTGTTTTTCTCTGAACGTAAAAAAATACAAGTAGCATAAGCTGTCTTACTTGAATCGCAGAATACATGTAAAGTATTCACGGTATCATTTAAGGGAAAATCACATATATGTCTAGGTACTGAGCAAAAACTCAACCACAAAATTTGCTTCAACCAATTTTCCAAATCTTTTACAATATTTCCAGGTAACTCTTTATCCCAACTGAGTTTCAATTTCCAAGTTTTTTGCAATAGTAATTTTGGAATCAAAGTTACCGGACAAGTAAATCCAATGGGATCAAATATTCGTTGGGAAATTGACAATAGACCAATCTTTGTTCTGGGTATATCATTTACTTCTGTAAGGGAGTTTATATCACAGAAAATTGTATCATTCTTGGAATTCCAAGATAAACCCAACACTGAACAAACATTTTCTTCGCAGGTGACATCAACATCTGAATTTCTGAACGAATGAATCCAACCCCTGATTCAAATTGTGCACTGGACATGATTCTAGTAGATTCTTCCTTGAACCGTAACAAATCAGACATATTTTCTACGCAAGTGACACGTTGTCTACATAGAATGAATTTTTGAGTTTACTTGCTGTTTCCTTCAAATAGTCTGGTACTCTATCCAAATGATAATTAATTGTTGCTGCCAAGAGAAATGGACTTGAAGAAACCCCGAAAACTACTCGACGATGTCTATATATAATTTTATTGTAATTTTTATCATCTTCCCACTAGAGAAATCTAAGAAAATTTCTGTCTTCTTCCTTCAAGCTGATCTGTAGGAAAGCCTTCTTTATATCGGCAAATACACCAATCACCCCTAGTCTGAATTATAATAAAACTGTCGGGATGAGTTCAATTGAATTTGGCCCTGTTTCAAGACAATCATTCAAAGAATGACCTTTGTTATCTTTTGCAGATGCGTCAAAAACAGGTCTGATTTTGGTGGTTGCGCTAGAATCTTTAATTACTGCATGGTTAGGTAAAAATACACGCACTTTTCCATTTCATTTTCTCCCACCCTTTCTATAATACCTAGTTTTTCCCGCTCTTGGAAAACTTGCTGATATTCCGAATACCTATTGTTAATCTTAAGCTTCTTAGTTACATTGAATAGTCTTTTTTCTGTGGTATCGAAATTGTTCATGAGTTTGGGATGACCTTCTACCCATGTAAGAGAAACCTGATATCTTTTTTCATCTGTTAAAGTTATCGTCTTATTGAAATGCTGCATGGTTTCGATTCGTAAATGTTCTTTTGTTTTTATTTCTGAAGAATCCTCCAAACCCAAAACTTCTAAACTCCATAAATCTGGTATTTGAAAACTACATAAAGATGAAATTGGAAAACTATTACTTATTTTCTGTTGCTTTCCCATTAATGTCCACCCAAGACGCGTTTCTATAGCGAACAATTCTTCGTCTACCTTCTCAATTATACCAGTAAACAAGTGGCCTATAACATCGGCACCCAGAAGAATAACGATTTCAGTTAATATTGAGTCTGAATCAGAAATTATTATGTTTGTCCCTTTCAAATAATCGAGGTACTTTTTATTTTGGAGTCTAGGTATATAATTACATATTCTTGGTTGATCTAAGGCAACAAATTTCGAATGGAATGATTTGTCTAAACTTTCTATGGAGACTTCAAATAAATTGTGAACGGACGCTTCTGTTTCTGAACCTCCGAAAACACCTTGTATGATTCTTTCTTCCCTAACCTTTTTGAAATTCATTTGTTTCGCATGGGATGATAAAATATTTGATCGTTGAGAAGCTGAATCTAACAGTGCTCTCACCAGCATTGATTTCCACCTTCTACTAGTCGAATGATAATAGTTTGCAATAAGGTTTCGGTACAACTATTGATACTAGTAAGCACATTCTGTGTATCTCTTGATTGTTCATTTTGTGAATCATTTGCCTTGTCTTTCTCAGAAGATTTATTTGAAGGTAAATCCGGGCACAATATTGGAAAATGCTTTTTCCCGCATAACAAACATTTGATGAAAAATCTACAATTTTTCACGGTATGATTTGGTCTGAGGCATCCAAAGCAAGAGTTCTTTTTTATGACCATATCTTTTTTTTCATCAAATGTCAGTTTATTTGCACACAAACATTCCTGACTAGAATGAGAGCGGCCACAGAAGATACAGTTCATGCCTTTCTCAACTTTCTTGTTCTCTGATTCGAAAATAGTAGCTGCGGTGTTCAATTCAGGTATATTAGTGGAGTGGTGTGATTTTACCTTTTGATTGTTCTGACCTTTTCCGGTTTCCTTTCCGTGTGAAAAACCAGTTCGTGCTAACTTGATCCGTTCTTCACTCTCAATCTCAGCTTTCAGGAAATCTAATAACAGATTTAAATGATTAGTACGGTTCTTATATTCATATTCACCTGAAGTGTTGTTTGAAATGGAACTTTGACTATTTTATCCGGAATTGTTTCTTGCAATAGAGCTTCGATATCTCTCCCAAACCTTAAGAACATCTTCGGGTAAAGCTGATTCTGCTAAAGGATATAACATTGCCGCATACTTGTCACTTGTGACTCCCAAGGTCTCAAGAGCTCTTAATTGTGTCTCGAGCTTATCGTATAAGTTAGATAGCGACATACCTGCTTTATTAGTCATCAACTGCTTCACACGAGATTCAGGAGCTCCCTGACTTATACCTCAATTAGGAATTCGTCCCTAGCAAACCTGGTTATTAATTGTTTGACGGCCTTTTCATAATTGTCACCAGAAGGCGGAAAACTCTCGACCAACTCCCTCGCCGTGGAACCCTGTTCAGTAGCTTGAATCAAATACTGGAATTTGTCTTCATTGTCGATTGTAGGATCTTCGTGAATTTTCTTAAATTGACCCCAAAATCCGATCCAGTTCTTCACCTCGCCGTCGAATCTCTTCAACTCAAGTTTGGGTAATTTGAAGTTCTTCCTCTTCGTTCCTAAGTTTGTGGAGTTAGCATTGCTGACTACTTTTTCTTGTTTCATCACCTCGTCCAAATATATAAATGTCTATTTGACTTGACTAGACGTCAACAACAACTTTTTCATCAACAATTGCATGTTGAATATATAGTAATATATTGGGTGTTTTCCAACACATAGCATAATGGTTTAATTAATGTTTAGTCATGATTATTTAATGCATGAGGCATAAAAAATGTGTGATTACTTCTCTAATGCCTATGCCTAGTTATAGGTGTAAGTGACAGTTCATATTGTGTCAACATCAACTTTTAAACACTTTTTAATTTTATCTTATTTTTGTAATTATATTTTTAACATGTTGACGGCCACGGTATTTTGAGAATTCTGGTATTTTGAGGATTCCGGTCTGAGAAGCCAATTTAATTTATTCATATATTATTAAAAACCCTTATTATACTACATAGTATTCATCAAAAAGCATATGTTTTGAAAAAAAAAACATTCTACGAATCATCTTGTAGGTAGTTGGCTTATGTAACAGAAATCTCTTCACGGAAGCCAAACTACGAGTTAATTCGTGCACAGACACGCATCGACCTGTTGCTTTGCTACAAAGATATGCATCTAGATTTCTTAGTAATTAATTAGAGGTAGAGTCGAGTGCATCACATTTACGTTTTTCTCCAGTGTGTTATTTTATAATTATTTTTTATTTATAAACTTCTGTTCATTTAATAATACGTTTTCTGTTCATGTGAGCCAACCATGATTTTTTGTTCTCCCTGAGGTCATCTATTCACATTTACACTGATATACTACAAACTTAATCGTAGGTGCACACATATGGCAGGCAAAGAAACCACGAAACTACTCGTAGTTGGCGTCCTAGGCAAGAATGCAGTGCCGGATTTATACTCACGACGGGGGCAAATTCTTAGGATGCCGCCGCCAATTAGTATTAATTGTCAGTTTCAAAGTACCCATTTATTGTATTTTTTTCATAACATGAAATAAAATTATAGTTTAAAAAAACTAAAAAAACACGAATATATGGCAATAAGGACTAAAAAGTTGAAAATAAGAATAAAATCATTGACTAAAAAAATTTATTTTATGTAAAAAAGCGTGAGGTGCTTGATATCAGTTATCTTAATAGTGAGTGAAAGCACCCCACACTTTTTTTACATAAAAGAAAATGTTTTGGTCAATGTTATTATTTTCAACTTTTTAGTCCTTATTGCCATATATGCCTGTTTTTTAGTTTTTTCAAACTAATTTTATTTTCAACTTTTTATTCCATATTGCTACAGAAGACTACGGCTGAAAAACTCATATCGAATTGATTCATCCACATGAGATGGAAGTTATGAATAACTAAATTTTGGTGAATATGCTGAGAACCAGTGCATTCGCCATATCTTTGAATTGTAAATTATGCTGAGAATGGCCTCAGTGCATTCACCATATTTTACTAGTAGCCACTGAAGAGTTCCACTATTCACTTCCTGGTTCCATCATCAGAACATCTGCAAGATACCTAATTATAGTATTGTCATCCAAACTCCCAAGTTTCATTTCGATACGACAATTAGAAGTAGGTTAAAATTGACTTCCAAGATTTGATAACATTGTTTGTTACAAGTGAAGCTGATAAAAGCGTGTTAATTATTACATATAAAAAAACAGATTTTATTTACTTCATTTTTTTTAATAAATACTTTTCTGGATTTTTTTATGCAAACTCATCAATGGCATCATCAAAATTCAGCTCTAATAACAGGTCACTGTTGATATTCAAAATAGATAGATTATTCAAAGTAATTGTTTACTCTTTTTAGAGTTGAGAATGACCTTTCACCACTGGCATTACTAATCATCAGGGATAGGAACATTCTCTACGTTGCAAAAAGTATCTTTTATTTTATATTTGTGCAAAAATTAATAAATGTGGCTTGCAGCTTTTTTTTTTCAAAGAAAAGTATGTACCACAGCCGCCTGTACTGAATATAATTTTTACAAAAGTGTTCTTTTGATGGGCCGGTCGCGATTTGCGCGTTTGCTTGAAGGTTGTTGCTTGCTTTTTTTTGCCCTTTGCCGCCTCTTAAAGTTTACCGCCGGGGGCTAATAATCCCATAGCCAATTCGGCACTCCAAGAATACCAACTACAAGTTATCCCGTAGTTGGCAATCAATGTGTTAAATATGATTGAAATAGATAAATATTTGATTATTGATGATGAATTGGAATGTGTGTATTCTATCTCATTTGAATTAATTTTTTTATTGCCAAAGGTTCCATTGAATAAAAAGGGTAAATAATTTGATTAATTGACAAGGAAACTAGTTGAACATCCTTTGCAATTACGATATATCTTTTATTATCTTTTCAATTTATTTATCATAATTTTGGTTCATAGAAGTGAATCAAGTGTCTTGGGGAAAAGTAACTATATTTTTGTATATATTTGGAATTTTGATGTTTTTCTTTATAATTTTTTTCCATTTGTTGGAATTTTTCAAGTATATATATCTTGATTTGATTTCAGAAACCATCGATAAAATAATTTCTATATAATTTCTTTTTCATCTTACTTAAATACTCATAATCTTGAAATTTTTGGCTGATGGAATTCAAAACAATCACTGTGATTTTGAATCTCTAGAATAGATTCAATTTCATTATAAATTTTGTATTTTAATTTATGTAGGGTAGAGGGGGGAGCCCCCATCAATATTGCCGATATTTGAATTTCCTGGTTCTATGTAAGCGAAAATGAGTGATTTGTTAGATTTGACGCCATTTTTCTATTTTGCAACTAAAATGTCCGATGTTTAGAGTTGTGAAAAATTATTGCTTATTTTTTTTGGTTAAGGTAAGTTATTCTATTTATATCAAAATTTGGTCAAATTGGATATGGTTTTTCTTATAAAGTTTTCTTTTCTTATAAAGTTTTTTTGCTGATAAACAAATAATTTTACATGGACATAACTTAAAATATAAATAGTTTATTGGTGAATTTTTTATTTCTCACAAATACTTTGGGGAGCATTTGGCCAACGGTCTTGGGTAGGGTTTCGCTGACCGATTCCTCCACCTGAAGGAAATTAAATAAATTTTCAAAAATATAAAAATTAAATAAATAAAAATATAATTTGATTTTGGAAACATTTTAAACATTTGTATCACTAATTTCTATAATCAACAGAACCAGTATTGAAAAAAAAGTGAAATATTTAAGTATTAAAAAAAATGCCCCTCTCCCCTACTCAGGGTCCTGTAATTGGGCCTAGTGCCTGTTTGGACAATATTTTTTTATTGTTATGCTTGCCTAAAATGGTAAAACATTAAACATTAGCGTTTTGGAAAAGATAATATCTTTTCCCAAAATTGAAATTGGAATTAAGAAGAGAAAAAGAAAAAATAGAATCAAGCAGCAGATATAGAACTTGAAAGGCAAAGGACAAAGTTACAGTGAGCAATGTAAAAAAGACAGTTCTCAAATATTCTTCAAGCGATTCTGATATTTCTATTCCACAAGGCAGTAAAAATTATTCGTCAGATGATGAATCATTCTCCTCATTACAAATGCTAGAAGACGTTGAAACATTTAATTTAAATAAGATATAATGGCAAAGTTAAGCGTTCCACATCATACAGGGACAAGTAGAGTCTTGACGTCATGTCGCTTTAATTATACTTTTAGTAGTTATGATTTAAAATACAAAAAAAGGTTTAATAGATACCAATAAAATTTTACCAGAATTTTTTTTTTTGCTGAGGTTTATGTGCTAGGCTTATGATTTTTTGAATAAAATGTACAAATTCTGGTTAATTTACTACCAGCCGAAACCTCCCCAGATATATTTTACTAGTTGCCGAATCCTCCCCGGGTGGGGGAGGCTTCGAGCAAAATGCCAAATATTTTCAAAAATATGAAAAATATTTGAATAAAAAATAAATTATATTTGATCCTGGAAACATTTTAAACATTTGTATCACTAATTTCTATAATGAACAGAACCAGTATTTAAAAAAAATTATAATGGAATATTTAAGAATAAAAAAAAATGGCGGCCTAACCCTCCCTCCCTCCTCTCCCCTATATCTATATTGAGAAATTAATTTGTTTGAAAATATGAACAGGTTGTTCATAAAATCAGAATTGGAATCATCTGCGACTCAAAGATAAACTTTAGTCACTATCTTCCATCGTTCAAAATAATCTCTTATAGGGGTATTCATGTTGAAAAGGGAAACATTCTCAATTGAATAGGAATATTTTTCTGTGAATTGAAAAACCCACGATAAAAATGAAGTTATTTTTTGAGAGTATCTAACAGAAAACAATTACTTCCCTGGCTAAAACCATGCTGAACATTGATGAAAATTTCTTGACTCAAGATTCCTCCCAACAATTTTTCACCAGTAGGTTCAACGTTCCTAATTTTAATCTCATAGTCTAGTTAATAAGCTCTCAAATAAAATATTCCAGAGGAAATGTAGCTCCGAATTTTCGAAATCAAGATATATCAGAAATAAGACGGAATAAATGAAATGACTAACTTTCAAATATCACAGAGATCTCAATGCAAAAAAGTGTAAAAAATTAATAGTCATATAAAATAATCAAAAATATGATTCAACAAATTCAGCAACGAATTTTCAAACCAAATAATTATTACTTTATTGATATATATATATATATTATTATATATAGAGGGCACAATATATTTTTCCAAAAACAATTTCTATTAGTCAATTGAAGTTAGGTGCCAAATTTATGTAATGACTTAAGTGTCACTTTGATTACCCAAGCTATTCAGTTTAGAGCGGTGGGAGTTCTTTGGACTGCCTTGCTAGTTTTCTATTTTTTATGTATCAAGCAAGAAATTGAATTTTGACATGGAAGCCATAATTTTTGTTTAACTATGAGATAAAAATCCAAAATTTCTATGAAAATTACAGAAAATATTTTAAAGGTTTCTTCTTTTGACAAAATAACAATAAAAAAATATATCCAATCAATTGGTTTACAACAAATACAAATTATACAAAAGTGTTTTTTTCTAAAAATATATTTTAACAATTGTTTCATGAGTTTTATTAGATCTTGCTCAAGTTGGTTTTAACGGAGATTGGATATACCTCTGGTGTCGTGGTGTTAGGTATATACAGGAAAGTCCTGAGCGTCTCATCTGTTGGAGGTCATCCACAGTATCAGTACATTAAACAATTAGTTTTCAGTCCAAGTTTCTTGGACTTGATTTGGAAGTTGTACCGGGTTATTCACTATAAATTACCCTAATACTATAAAAAATACAGTGGCGTGCAGATTCCTGGGGTAAAAATGGGATACCCTGTATATTATTAAATTTTTGGAATGATATTTTTTTCTTGATTTTAAAAATATACCATATGTTACTCCTATCTTATACGGTTTTTGAGTTATTAAACGTCGAATAATCTAGTTATTGTTACTGTAAATACCTATCCTATGAAAGTTATCATTTTAAAGTAAGTTATGAAAATGACAACTATATTATGTTTGTTTCGTGGCATTTCTTAATGGAATAATCCAAATGGTTTATAGTGAGGAAGAAAAAGTTCAAATATTTATGCAAAAATGGATAAAGATTTATTTAGGAAATTTAAATAACATGATAACTCCTAAAATATGTTCAATGTGTCCACCATTATTGTCAATGCATAATTGATAATGTCTTCTTATATTTGGAAATTGTTTCATCATTTACATTTAGATTCTCTATTTCAAGTCGAATCGTGTCTTTAATGAGTTGAATATTATTATTATTGTTATTAAAAATGTCTTTTAGAAATCCCCAAAAAAATGAATCCATAGGAGGTCAAGTCCGGACTGTTAGGTGGGCATTTAATACTTCCATTATTTCCTATCCATATTGGAAATACATTATTCAAATGCTTTTGGACGGGTGGAACACTATGGCGGGGTAGCCCCATCTTGCATCCAAATCATTCCTTCTGGGATGAGTATTTCTTGATAGGTAACTTCTGTTAATATATAATCATAAAATATAGGGCCAACAATTTTATTTCAAAAAATTCCGCACCAAATGCTAACAGTGCTAAAGTGTAGAAAAGCTCGATTATCTTACGAGTTAATTATTTTCGGAGGTAAAGCTCATACAGGTCGATTTTTAATTTTGGTTTTCTACCTTTTTTAACAAAAAATAATTGTTACCCCTACTACCTTACAAGATCTATTTAAAAAAATAGAAATGGTGTTTTTTTATATAAAAAATTAAAAGCTCATATTTTTCTGAGTTCAACCATACCACATACGTCATATGAAACATATTAAGTTACAGTATACTGAGTATAAAGGAAACAGGTGCTCATATTTCTCAATATTTATTTCGTCATTTATTTTGCAATGAATACCAGAAAATAATAAAAAGTTCTTAGTTACCATTGCATATGTCATTATTAAATTGATTTGTTGTGTAGCATATCGATTTCAATATGTTTCTGGAAAATATTTCCCTAAAAGAAATAATTTGAAATTACGATATAGTCAGAAAAACAGCGAATAGAAATTTTGATGACCTTAGGTTACGGCGATCGTAAAAGAAGTATGGCGCAAGTATGCGACATCTTTAATTTAATGTCTTATGTTCTAACAAATCAACTTTTTGTATGAACGGTACTGTGAATACGCAAATTTTTCGTTACTGACAACAGAAAATCACAATCAGACAATGGAACCTTATACCCAATACCCTCCAAAAATAACTGTGTGGGCTGGGATTCTCAGGAGTACCATTGTAGGAACACTTTTTTTGACGGTACTGTTACGAGTGAAAAGTATTTAGAAATGTAGCAAGCTGATGTAGTTCCATATTTAACTGCAACATTTCCAGACATTAATCATCTTGGTCAAATAGATTCTACTATTTGGTCCACATTATGCTCTAGTGGGTAGAGATTTTCTGAATGAAACCTTTCCCAATCGTTGGTTTGGACGATGCGGTCACATTGAATAGCCTGCTAGTTACACAGATTTAACTCCTATGTATTTTTTGTCTGCGGTTACTTGAAAAGTGGAGGATACGTAAACCGATCTACCAATTTGAAAGACCTTAAAGAGATCATTCGAACTGAAATTCAACTAATTCTCAATTGTTGATGTTGTCAAACGTAACCCAAGAATTCATCAGATAAAACCCAAGAAGCTCAATATCAAGATATAACCCAAGAAGATCAATTCGATCATTTGTTGTCAATATGTTTTTTGTTTATTTTTACTAGGTACTGACTACTTTTAATATTTTCATTGCAAAATAAATAATGAAATGAATGTTAAGAAATATGACCACCTGTTTTCTTTATACTCAGTATACTGTAACTTATAGTGTTACATATGACATATATGGTATGGTTGAACTCAGAAAAATGTGGGCTTTTAATTTTTGATGATGATGACAATATAGCCATTTAATTTAAAAAAATTATCGATGAAGTCATATCTTGTGAAGTAGTGTGGGTAAAAATATTTTTTTTGAAAGAAAAGTAGAAAACTGAAATTAAAAATCTACCTGTCCGAGTTTTACCTCCGTAAATAATCAACTCGTACGATAATGGAGCGTTTCAAAGACTTTCTCCCTAAACACAAAATCCTTCGATTCTCGAACACCATTTAGGCAAAATTTTTAATATGTTAGAGATCTCTAAATACTTGATTGATGGTATCGATTCGCGATCAATCTACTGACATTGCTCAAATGCCTAAGCTATTGACCTCTAGGTGTGGCCATGATCTTCATTCAATTGTAACCAACTTTTTTTTTTTGAAGGGGTGAATGCGCGTTACACATTTTACGAGCTTTGTTGGTCTATGTGGGTATATGAGACTCTCCTAGTTGGCTTAATCACTCAAATCCCCTTTTGTACCCTCTTTCGCGCATGGTATTGTCGGTATGACATACAATAAGGATACGAACGGTTTCTTCTAATTTCTCATCCTTTTCATTGTCTTTGTTCGGTTTCTTGAATTTGACTTTCTTCTCTCTTTTTCTTGGCCATTATGTTCTTTATAAAGCTGTGGATGAGTTTCCATTTTTACGATGTTCCAGTATTGTAGTTATCAGATTTCGCACTGACAACGTGATCTCTGGTTTAATTTGCAATTCTTGACGCTTCCTATCCCATCTGTTACACTCAAAAAGGGTTTTACTGTTCCTGCTTTGCTCTATGTGTTGTGTCGATGTGATATGTAATAGTTTTATGTAGACTCATGTTTTCATCTTCTATTGTCATCCACTTTTGTACCTTGCGTGTTATTCGTTCGGTCGCGAGTGTAATGTACATATGTGTTTTCGAGGGTCCCCTTTGAAAGGTTCGGGTGCAGTCTTTATGAACACAGAGGCTCAGAGCTGATATTCATTCCGCCACGTGTTTTCCTTTTTTGTCTTCTTATGGGGATCCCTATAATTGTAACCAACCTAGTTGTAATTATTGTAATTCCTTATTGTCATGAATACTTCAGTCTTCCAAATCATCATGTTGGCTATCTGGGAAAAAATTTCCAGAATCTCTTATGATTAATAATATTGATTCAATACAATTAATGGAATTCAGATTAATGTTCATTGATACATCAAACAAAATTATTTAGAGTAAATTTGTCATATGCACCTAGGTATTGTAACAACTGTGTGTGCAATAAAGGAAATTATGCAGAGGACATAATATGGCATGTACCTTTGCTCATAAAAAATACGTAAGATGTGCGTTTTGCAATCCTCCGTGAGTTGATAAGGGTGAATTATATGAAAAACGATTGTATTGTGGAGTTGAATAAGGAAAATGGATTATAAGCTGGAGAAAAAGAGCAGAATGTATAATTGACTCAGATTTGTATTCTGAATGTTTAATAAGTTCATGATAATGATTCAAACTGTGCTGTCTTGTTACACTAATGAATTTTAAAATATTTTTCATCTCACTGATATAGATTGGTAGGAAATTGAAGTTTGTGGGCAACAAATAAAAATTTTGTGGGTTTTATTTTTATGATTGAACGGAATTTGATGTACTTGTATTATATAGTTGAAACGTTTCCGGATGGCAAAGTAGGCAATAAATCATTGGTGAGACCTGACATATACGTCTAAGCCCTTTCTTTCCACTTGTTTGATATAAACTCAAGGCACGCCCAGATACGCCCCTGAATAAGCTACAACTAACATTATGGAGAAATTACTTACACTAGAGAAGGATGGCCAATAAGACGTACTTCCTTTCAAAAACATATGGTTTAACAGAGGGGACTAGAAATTAGACTAGAAATTGCCTCATTCTGAATGTGTTGATCCTTCTGGTGTGTTGTGTTGTGATGAGTTTGTGATACAGTTTTAACAAAATTTTAAAATGGCTCATCATGAAGTTTTGAACGAGCAAAGTAGGAAACTTGTTTTAAATGTTTTGGAGTATTTCCAAAATTAAAACATTTCTGTTATCAATTGTGCAGCTGAGGCATTAAAATCAAGCCCTAAGACAATTTCTAGAATATAATAATAATAATCCTTTATTTCAAATAGGTATCCTAATATACAGAAATATTTCGAATTTGGGTTGACAAAATCACAGACAAATTTTCAGAACATTGAAAATAATAGTCTAAAAACATTTGCTGAATTAAAAAATAAATTAAATTGAGCACATCTTATATTAATGTGGATATTGTATCTTCAAATGAATGGTAAGTGCTTTCTTAAATGTCCTAATGGAATCACTTTGTTTTATCTCAAGTGCAATGTTATTGTAGTCTAATGGACCTTTATAGAATAAAGAGTTCATAGATCTTGTATAGTTTAGATGAAGTACATATAGATTAGTATTTCCTCTAGTGGGGTAATTATGGATTTGGTGATAGAAAACTATAAATTGATCGAAATCTATAAACTGATCGAAATATGAGGGTGCATTGCCAGACAGTATTTTGAAAATAAATATCATTGAAAAATAAAACAGGCGGTCTTTCACAGAAAGCAAGTTCAGAACTTCCAGCATTGTTGTAGTTGGTGTATATCTATTACATCTTAGAATCAAACGCATGCCTCTATTCTGTAGCTATTGAAGTGCGGACAAATAATTTGCATCAAGTAGTAATAGTAAACTAGCACAGTAATCGAAATGGGGTTGTAATGGAAATCTGAAACGGTAAGCAATTGTTAACACGCCCAAAGAAAAATAATGTTTTAACAATTTTATTACGAATATACTGGAAATGTTTTTTCATATCTAGTGTTTGGTCCACAATAAAGCTCAAATATTTAAATTCCTGTACAATTTAATTTTTTTGATTATAAATATTTATACTTATAGCTGCTTTGTCAATTGAGTTGTGTTTATGGTTTGTTGTAATAATCATTGCTTTTGTTTTATTGACATTGAGCTTGAGCTTATTAATGTTGAAGAATTCGGATATTCTAATGAATATATCATTAATTTTACTGATAGCTGTCTGTAAATCAGGTTCACTTACTGCAACTAGAGTACCATCTGCGAATAGGTTAATGAATTCGCATCCATTGATGAAGTTGATATTATTTAGATATAGCACGAACAAAAGCGGGCCCGGGACACTACCTTGTGATACGCCGTTATTGACACCTTTTTTTGTTCGAGTATACCCCATTTATTTTAGTCTGTTGAGTTCGATCAGAGGTATAGCTTTCAAACCATTGAAGTACCGAACCAGATAAACCATAATATTTGAGTTTTTTTAGTAAAATAGAAATATCAATTGTCTCAAAGGCCCTTTCGGAGTCTAGAAACACTGCAATAATATATTTATTATCGTCAACAGCTAATTTCCATTATGAAAGGGAAACTTGTAGTGCTGTTTCACATGAATGTTCAGATCTAAATCCAGATTGATTAATCATGAGAAGTTTATTATTTTCAATGTATTCAATCAATTGTTCATAAACTGCCGTCTCAATATTTTTTTCAAGAGGAGGTAGGGTATTTATCGGACGGAAGTTCATGGCTTCGTTAGTATTATTGAATTTTTGGTACAGGAATTACTGTACTGATTTTTAGATTTTGCGGTAATTTACCAGCTCTTAGTGATGTATTAACCAATTTAAAACCCCAATTTATATTTATTATTGAGATAGCTGGAATTACATTTTTTATCAAAACCTTTGATAATAGTCCTGAGTTCTGTCATGGATAATAGTCTGAATTCAGATATCTTACAATTCATTGGAGGGAGGTTATTGCTGGACTAGGATGGCGAATGGGGAATAGTGTTTTTAATGTCTATTATACTTTCAATAAAGAAACAATTGAACATCTCTGCTTTCTCTATATCATGTGTGACATATTTGAAACAATATTGTATGTATATGTACTGCATCTAAACTATACAAGATCTATGAACTCGTTATTCTATAAAGGTCTATTAGACTACTATAATATTCCACTTGAGATAAAACAAAGTGATTCCATTAGGACATTTAAGAAAGCACTTACCATTCATTTGAAGATACAATATCCACATTAATATTAGATGTGCTAAATTTAATTTATTTTTTAATTCAGCAAATGTTTTTAGACTATTATAAGATAAGCATACATTTTCAATGTTCTGAAAATTTGTCTGTGATTTTGTCAACCCAAATTCGAAATATTTCTGTATATTAGGATACCTATTTGAAATAAAGGATTATTATTATTATATTCTAGAAATTGTCTTAGGGCTTGATTTTAATGCCTCAGCTGCACAATTGATAACAGAAATGTTTTCAGTGGAAATCTCTTTAATTTTGGAAATACTCCAAAACATTTAAAACAAGTTTCCTACTTTGCTCGTTCAAAACTTCATGATGAGCCAGTTTCAAATTTTGTAAAAACTATCACAAACTCATCACAACAGATAAAAACAACACAACACACCAGGAGGATCAACACATTGTATGTGGAAGTGAATAATTTTTCTGTTTGACTAGCGTCTTCTACATTTCTTTCGAATCATTCGAACAATTATTGATTTTATCAGTGTAGTAATTGGTTTTTTAAAATCTTTAGTAAGTTAATAATTAATTTCTGCAATTTTTATAAATAACCATTTTAAGTTGTTTATCAACTTCAGAGGAACAAGTTTTAAAGTCTTTATATGCCCGATCTCTACCTTTGGATAGCTCTCTGACTTCATTATCATACCAAGGAAGATGGCCTTCTGTCAAGTTGAAAGTTTTCATAGGGGAAATGATATAAACATTTGTTTTTAGGTGTTGCTCAATGTCAGAATATATCACATCAACGTTTGTAGAATTCAAGTCCCAATTACAGTGTAGTAGCAAATCATTTAGTGCATTGAGATGATTTTGGCTTACGTTCCTAAAGTATTTTGTTGTATGACTTCTAACATCACTAGTGGATTTAATTGTGATCACTGATTTTTGGGGTATTGTGGACTGTAGAGGAAGCATAAGTTGTATTACTTAGTACATAGTCAATTAAGGTACTACTTTTATTTGTAACTCTAGTATCATTTCTTTGACTGTCTGTTCAATTCCTAACGAAGTAATAAAGTTTTTTAATTGACTAACATATCTATTATTGTCGTCTACAAAATTGAGATTGAAATCTCCTACTAATACACCTTTACCTTGACCATTAAAAATAGCTCTGCCAAATCTTCAAAACTATCGAAAAACGTGATGAAATCTGTGCTTGGAGAACGGTACAGGCATACCACTAATACATCTCTTTGTTTAATAACTAAACACCAATACATTTTGTCGAAGGATATTTTTTATAGACAGTCCATTTGATATTATCATGAACGTATACCACTACACCACCAGTGTGGCGACTCTGTGAGTCGCATCTCACTATACGGTAGCCATCGATTTTAATTTCGAAGTCCATTATATCAGCTATTGTACGCGTTTCACTGAGCAGTACTGCTGAGCATATTATATCCTGAATAAGCTGATCATGATTGGCGATTAAACTTTGTATATTCATGTATAAGAACGCGCTACAAAGGGGTATATCAACCACAATAGTTGAAGAATTATTTATATATCTTATTGTTTTGTCAGTTTCGCCCCTGCTTATTGATTCAATAAGTTTACTTTTGATTTTGATTTTTGCATTTTCGTTTGGTTGCCAAAAATTATTATACCAGGGATGTTTATATTTCTTTTATGTTGTGGAATATGGATAGCTTCTTCATGGTTCTCTAGAACAACTTTTAGTGGTCTATTTCTACCAGTAGTGAACTTTCCAAGCCGAAATGTATTTTTTATGGTAACTTGTTCTGCAAGCCCTCCGAGAATTTTCTTTGCGTTTTCAGTATCATTCATTGCCCTTGCTGAATGGTTGTTCTCACTGGATTCTTGAATGTTGCAGATTATTATGTTTATAAACAATTATTTGAAATCAAAGATTTTCTAAGTTCGGGGAAGATATCATATTCAAAATCAATCAGTAACAATTCATTGTAATCCCCAGATTCTTGTCGTAATTGACGCCATCTGTATTTACTGAATTTTTGTATTACTTCAGTCGTCAGGGGCCACGGTAAAGGGAAGTAGGATATGAAAAATGTAATAGTAGATATATTGCGGCAAACTGCTTCAATACATAATTCCTTTAAATTAATTCCGAAGTTACGAGTCTTGGTGTGTGCGTACCTGGAAATAGAAAAATATTACTTTAAACTATAATGCCCCCATGGTAAGGTGTCGAATGGTCCTGGAATTAGGTGACGTTTATCATCATGTGGACTCAGGGCTCTCTTTGACTGCTCGATACTGAACAAGTTATGAGCATACGATCGGATGGTACATTGAGTAACGGTTTTTTGTTTGAAATCTTTCAAACACTTTAGATAGTCTTCAAAAACAATTTTATTTTTTACCACGTTAAATTCAACCCTCTTTGATTTTTCAACAACTTTCCTTCTTCGAAAGTGTACATTTTTAGCGTAAACCTACGAAATCAGTTATAATTTTTCCGTTCGCTTCATCCTTCATCAGACCAGGGACCTTTTTATTCAATAATTTAACTCCGTATTCCTCATCTGCAGCATAATCCGAGGTATCAAACTTTTATGGATATTTCTTGATCTCTGCATACGCATCATCGCAACTTAATTCATAAATAAAGCTATCCGTATCGGTGTACAATAGCTTGCATTTTTCTGCTACCATAGTGGGTAGCATGAAATTGTAGTGAAAATTAAACCTGCACGTTTTGGAGATGTCCAAAATAGCCATTCCGATGTACATGTGTTTGTTGAAAACTAACTCCGCCTTTCTCATTTCGATCGCCAACAGATCGTCTTCGAAAACGGTGCGACTTTGAAAGCGGGGGCTAGCAATGAGATTTTTTGCACCATACCTGCCTAGGTATAAATAGACTAATTTCACGATTTTATGCAACCGGATGTTCTCCATGGTTTTGCCGAAAACTGCATCATTCGCCAGTTTGAATTGGTTTTTCGAGAATTCAGCTCGATATAGGGCCGCAGCCGATTGTCGGAAGTTTAGTACTTTGTGTATCTTCGTCAGTCTAAGTCCATGTTCAACTGCCTGTTTCAAGTTACGATAATGTAGAATATAGTTTTTTTATCGTATCATATATCATGCAATTTATCGATATATTCCAAGTCCACTTCCAAGAAATACCCCTCCGAAGCGTCGTCAGGCATTTGTGTTACGTCAATGTTCGTGTCGTCAACCCAAGTGAACCCACCCAGAGGTAAATGTTCCGACATAGCCCATTCGTACAAGTTATGATCGTCTAAATAAAAAAGATACTTTGACGGTTTTCGGGATCGTATGTTGACATATACTTGTTCGCTCCACCTAAACTGAAATACCCCCTCTTATCCCCTTTTCAATACACATAAAATTTGCAACTTACACCGAGTATACTTCAACATGCAATTCCAAGTATTGCCCGGCATGGTATAGTACCACGCAGGATCTAAACCGTAAGTTCTCATGCCGATGTCACGGAAATTTTCCATGACGTCAGCCAAAAGTAAAATGCCCGTCTTCATATACAGGTCAGAGTATTCCCCCAGCGTAGTCAAATTAAATTTGTCCTATACGTTTTTTGCGTGCGTATACTTTTCGTCTGTAATATGTTCGTCGTGTTAATAATTTGTTATAAAATTTGTCTCTTGATGGGAGTTCGGTCTCGATCAATTTCCCGTTCTTATTCATAAATCGTATGGAAACACGCCCTTCTTTGTGAGAAGCGCGAATTTTTCATCGTCCAAATGGCTTTTTTTTTTAATTTTTCAAATCTTGAACGTTTAAAGTGGACACCAATTCATCAAGACCTGCTCCCATGAATCGACACCAATCGATAAATCTGAATTTGATTGCCGTGTCCCGATCATATTGGGCAAAGGAGATGTACTTTTCCTTGTTGACAGGGAGAATGCTAACGCGCCTCCTTTTAGCAATGTTCCTGATTAGGAGATGGATGTCGTAGCCAGAGAGATTGTGAATAATTTACGGAAATTCAAGTTACAAGGAGCTTGATGCGCAAAACCCCTAAATTGCTCCGTGAAGGGACAGTGGTTACGGACGATAACATCTTTTTTGACAAAGGGTTTATCACAAATATGGCAAATCAAAGCATTGATGGTGGGTTTGACAATTATCGGCACAATATTTTTAAATTTTGATTCAACAAATTCGGCAATGTCAGCGATTTGATCTGCAAACCATTGCATAGAATCTGGACCTCTATAGCTTTTGAAATGAGACTGACTGTCATGGTACGAGCATTTTATGTAGAAGCCTGCACTGTAGGTCTTTGATATTTCCTCGTTTTGTCCGATATGCTATCATTGCATCTTTTCAAAATAAATTCAAAGTCTGCATAAATAACAAACGAACATTTTTGTTTGTATACATGGTTACGAAACCCCACATAATCGTATGACGGGAAATAAATTTTACATTCATTTATAATTTTTGTTGACTTGAAAAATAATTTAGACATCGGTCACAGAACAATTTCTTGTGACCATCTTTATTGAGTTGACTTGATAATAATCGTGACATATTCTTGATCCAGCAATAGTGATATTTTATAGTAACATCTTCGTCAACATTATCAGGTGGAGCATCGTACTCATTCAGTTTGGGGAAATATTTGTCCTGTACAATCAATAAATTAACGTGACGATCCTGCTTTTTTGAAGTCAAACGTGCATGCGCTACTACATAAAATGCTTTCTGGTTAACTTGGTTCATCTCCAAAGCTTACACGTTCACAGATATATGATTATATTTTTCGAATTTGCCGATGCGATGCAGAGACATTGGCGTATCCTCAACTTCCAATACGGTTCTATAATGGGGGTAAGATGAAGTACGTTGTATATTGATTTTTGCAGGGTACAGCGCACTTACAACAGACCAGTAGAAACACACCCGCTCAGAATTTTGGCTATTTATGCATGCTTTTATCTGTGAAATTTGGTCCGGTAGTTTTGCTTAAGGCCCACCCTGATTCACGTTCCTGAAATTCGCTCATTTTGTTAAGTATGATGTCCATAATATGTTTTGTGGACCGCGCACCCAAGTCTACCCCTGAGTCTATGATTGGGGGTGGTGAAATGTTTCAACTATTTCATATATCATTTGATTTTTTAATAAAATCTTCAGAGAGGGTGGTATTCACTTTCACCATGGGCATTTATTTCAAAACTTAATTTTTTTTTATTTAAATAGCTTGAAAGACTGTTTCAGGAATGTTTGGGGTTCTTTATATGTTACATTTATGATAATCCCCGTTATAATTCTGTTTTCCAATATGGTGTTGATATTTATCCATTTCAGGGTACGTCGCGTCAATCAAAACCCAATACGACCTTCATTCGTGTTCAATTTTTTAAAGAAAAATTGCATGCGTTTGAGCTATCCAATTGTGTAAATTTTTCTTTTTTTGCCAACTGAAAATTTAATTTTTTTCTGTGCTCGCATGCATGTTCTAATATGATTATTAATCAATTTCATTGATGTTCTTTCAATTGAAAGGTCCCATCGATTTTGGATAGAGTTTTGGAAAAGTTAACCATCTTTCAAGACTTATAACTTACCAAGAAATTAAAAATACGTGAGCTGTTGTGAGAGACGGCGACGGTGGCTTGCTAAATGCTTGATGTGCGATGAGGCAGTCTGCTGAAGTGGTTTGATGTGAGGTGGCCTGCTGAAGGGTTGCTATTGTCGTGATGAGGGTTGCTGTGAGATGAGGTTTGTTGATGTTGAGGGTGGTGCACAAACTGCTGATTGGAATAGAAAAGCTTACAATTTCACTTTAAAAAAACAATTTAATTAATTTAATTTTCTACAAGTTCTAATGAGATTGCTGGGGAAGACTTGCCCGTGTCGACTAGGCCTCTGAATATAATGTGATAATTTCCCTGCAGATGGGGCTGATATAGAGCTGTCACACGGCGAGGCAGAAATGTCACTTGATCCTCTAGTTGGATGAGGATGGTATCTCCAAATTTCCCCTTCACTGCTTTGGCTGTCAAAGGCAGATTGATGGTGAGCTCACTAAGCTTGATGCAGGGTAGCCTATCTGCAATTAGGGAACCTTTGTTCAAAATGTTTAGATCCATCTGTTAGAGATGAATTGATTTTAAAAAACCCGTAAAAAGAATGATACATTGCATGTATTTTCAAAAATGTTTAAAAGGAAGGCACTAGACATTGAAAAAAATCAAGTTTTCAGTTGGCCAAAAAAAGAATTGAAACCTTGGCAAGATACTCAGTAATTTGAAAAAATAATAATAATAAAATAAAAAACTATGTACTAAGAATGGCACGCAGTTTTGAAAAAAGGGGCATTAAAATAATCAACTTTTAAATGAATTTCACTTGAAAAAAAAAAAGGATAAGCACTGGAGAATAATGATGAAATGAACTTATTTTTTTTATGGATGAAACTAATACTCTATGAGAACTATGAGAAAATACTTGAAGAAGCGTTGATGAATAACTCAAACACCGGTATTCGGAGAAGAGTTGATACGTAAGTAGAGCACTGGTAGTCAGTCGAATAGATGATGAATAATTGACGCCTATTTCAACAACTCACTTGCTATTCAACACTTTCCCCCCCCCCCCTCCAGCTATCGGGCATACGTGACCGGGCCGCGTTATCCTTGCTACACACTTTATGAATATGCAATAATTCTAATAATGGATATTAATTTCCGATCATTGTCAATAATCGGCTTTCTGTGTAAGTACCTCATTATCAGGACATTGACCCCGAGTTTTCGCTGATGAAGCCGTATGATAAACACACTTCATGAATATGCGAGAATGCAATTTCGTTATCTGCAATAATTCTTATAATGGATATTAATTTCCGGCCATTGTGAATAATTGGCTTTCTGCTGAGTTTGATAAATACCTCATTATCGGGACATTGACCCCGAGTTTTCGCTGATAAAGCTGTTATGACTAAACACACTTCATGAATATGCGAGAATGCAATTTCGTTATCTGCAATAATGCCAATGATGGATATTAATTTCCGGCCATTGCTTATAATTGGCTTCCAGCAGAGTTTGATAAGTATCTCATTATCAGGGATCATTGACCCCGAGTTTTCGCTGATAAAGCTGTTATGAATAGACTTCATGGATATGCGAGAATGCAATTTCGTTATCTGCAATAATTCTAATAATGGATATTAATTTCCGGTCATTGTGAATAATTAGCTTTTTGCTGAGTTTGATAAGTACCTCATTTCAGGACATTGACCCGGAGTTTTCGCTGATAAAGCTGTTATGAATAATTGGGTTTCTGCACTTTATGATGATAAGTGTTACTTCCCGAGTTGGAGCATGATTATGAAAATAATAATCAAATGAAATTCGTGAATATATATTAGGATTTTATTTAGCTTGGAAAAAATACAGCCTTCAGAAACATTTTCAATGGAATAATGATGATAAATGTCAATATTATGCATGAGATGATTAATATTTTAAGAAGTATCTTCTTCACTATTGTGCTTGCGAACTGGGATGATTCTGGTGATTGACAGGCTCCCATTCATCTGCATCTTGTTCGGTTTGATCATATATATATATATATATATGAAAGAGAGTAATATTGAGGGGACTGTTGAAAACAAAATGGTAGGAATTTATATATATATATATATATACATATTTATATATATATATATATATATATATATATAACGTTAGGTTAGACCCTCGTATATATTACATTAGGTTAGACCCCCTCGAATATCGGAATCCCGTAGGTTAGGTTAGACCCTCGTATATTTTACGTTAGGTTAGAACTTCGTATATTGTCCAGCCTCGTATATGTTAGGTTAGGTTAGACCCTCGTATATATTACGTTAGGTTGGGTTAGCTGACGTCATTTGATTCCAGTATTTGTCTGCACTACTTATTTCATTTTTCAGTCACCTCATCTTAATTCAACTATGAATTACTATAACCACATATCAACTTGACAAATGAAATATATTTTTATTTCTTATTAATTTCGTCGTGAATATTATCATAATTATGGTCACACAAATCGACAACATTATTAATTTCACTTTCCAATAATGTTTGGTAAACTGGGTCATTTCAAGTCGGTATGTTTTGGTTATGAATCTAGAGTTGAAGTACTGAACTAATTATTCTTTATTTATTTATGCTTTACAAACACAATACCAAACTCTGACAATTAAAAAACGCAAATAAATTATCCCGCACTGGGTCGTTATCACTAGCCAGCATGCACCTCCATACTGTAACGAACCTAGGCCGGACCTGTCGCCTCGCGCGTTGCCGTCGACAGCGATGAGGTCATCCCCGGAGATGTTCGAGAACAGTCCAGTCGCTCTGCCGTGGAGAGCAACGGTCGATATTGGAAACAATTGGAACATGCCGGTCGCCAACTACCCGAATTCGAAACATCGAGAATGCTGTATCGGAGATAAATAGGCAACCCTCAAGTGGAGTCGGACAGTCTGAACGGTGGCGTAGTAATATAAATTAAGTTGTAGATTAAGTGTGAAATAAATTATTAAAACCAAGTTAAGTTTATTTACGTTACAATTGGTGTCGGAAGTGAGATTTTGAAAATAAACAAGTGATCGTGGAGTGGATAGTCAGAAAAATAAATTGATAGACCTTTTTGTACGCCCAAAATAGACAGTGGCCCGGTTTTCGCGAAGTGGACAATTGTGCGTGGGAATATAAACTGATACACTGTTCGCGTGAAACAGAAAATAGACAGTGGCCCGGTTTTCGCGAAGTGGACAATTGTGCGTGGGAATATAAACTGATACACTCTTCGCGTGAAACAGACAATGGAAAAGAATTGAAAATTAACGGAAATCCGCAATGGAGAGAAAAGAACTGGAAACAACGGGTAAAAAGCAAGTACTCCAGGAAAGACTTGCAGAAGGACTTATACAAGAAGGTGAGGACCCCGAAACATTTTTATTCGAAGTTCCCGGAGGTGATTTGAGTCCGATAATAGAATCCTTGAAAGAAGAGCTGCAACAAAATTCGAGGACTTTGGAAGAAAATTCAAGAAGCCTGGAAGAAAATGCTAGAAATCTGGAAGAGAAGCTTGAAGAAAATTCTAGAAATCTGGAAGAGAAGCTTCTAGAAAATTCAAGAAGCTTGGAAGAAAATGCTAGAAATCTGGAAGAGAAGCTTGAAGAAAATTCTAGAAATCTGGAAGAGAAGCTTCAAGAAAATTCTAGAAATCTGGAAGAGAAGCTTCTAGAAAATTCAAGAAGCCTGGAAGAAAATGCTAGAAATCTGGAAGAGAAGCTTGAAGAAAATCTAGAAATCTGGAAGAGAAGCTTAAGAAAATTCAGGGAAGAGAAGCTTGGAAGAAAATCTAGAAATCTGGAAGAGAAGCTGGAAGAAAATGCTTAGAAATCTGGAAGAGAAGCTTCAAGAAAATTCTAGAAAATCAGATGGGGTCGAGGCAGAAATGGACAAAATAAAGGAAACGATCAGTAAGCTGGAAAAACGAATTAATAGTGCGCCCTCCACAGAGATGGTTAACGAAAATGCAATGCTGGACTTGAGTTTGAACTTGGATAAAGTTCAAGAGGGTATAAAAGATGTCAAGGTCATTTCAGAAATAGGGAAGCTTTCCATGAAGCCGCCTCAGTTCGACGGAAAAACTCCATGGGCAAATTACTGCCGGCAGTTTGAAGCAGCGGCCAAAGCAAACGGATGGAATGCAGGGGAAAGAGCTGTAGCACTGACACTTGCATTACGTGGAGAAGCGACAAATATTCTACAAACTCTCACCGCCCAAGAACAGGAGGACTATGATCAGCTGATTAAACATCTAGAATTACGATATGGCCACGCCCATTTGGAACACGTATACCACTCCCAGCTGAAAAATCGCTGCCAAAAATCGGGCGAATCCTTACAAGAATTCGAAACTGACATTGCACGCTTGGTTCGTCTCGCATATCCATCCACACCAGAAAATGTAATGGAGCGACTAGCGGTTCAAGCATTCCTGGATGGACTCCGTGACCAAGAAACCAGACAAGCGTTGACACTAGCCCGTCTAACACATCTCGTAGACGCACTGGCACGCGCTTTGGAATACGAGGCAGCGAAACAATCTTGCAAAAGCCAGAGTAAAGTCCGAATGATTGAGGAAGACTCACAGGAGCCTGCTAATTTGGAAGCTGCCATAAGGAAAGTGATTAAGGAAGTGTTCCCTGAGAAAAGACAGATAAGATGCTGGAATTGTGGCAAAATTGGACATGTGCGTAGCAAATGTCCAACATTCTAAAACACTACTCCGATGCAGGAAAACTAAAGAATGTCGACGAGAAGGAGCAATCGTCGGCCTGTGTCCAGCAAGCCCCGGTTAACAACGCATATGTCGCTATCCTGCAACGACAGAACAGAGGTGTTTTCGTATACGGTCTCATCAATAACGAGCCTTGCACCATGCTGCTAGATACAGGTGCGACTAGGACAATTCCGGACCTTCCTTTGCCAGAACACCGGAACGAATTGAACCGACAACTTGGAAGCTACGCACAGCAACAGGGAGCCAGCTACTGTATATGGCGAGCTACCGATTGAAATAATTTTGGGCAGCACTAAAGTGAAACATCAGGCACTTGTAGCGGACATCGAAGACGATGCAATCATCGGAATGGACATCATGAATTCCAGAGGGTTTGAATTGGATTTCAAAGACGGCGTCCTACGTGTCAACGGAGAAGAGCTGGTACTTCATGGGAGAAGTGAAGAGTTGATCCGTGTGCTGTTGGCTGAAGATGTAAGCGTACCTGAGAGGGCTGAAACCATTCTGGAGGCTCGCCTGGACGGGAGTGCGAGCAGTGGAGACGTGGTGATGTTCGAGCCCAAACTTCATGATGAGAAAATTGGACGAGGGATTGCCCTAGGGAAAACCCTGTTACGTGCTGAAAAATTTGTGCCGGTAAGGGTCATGAATGTCAATTACTTTCCAGTGACCTTAAAGAAAGGAACAATTTTAGGGCACTGCTCGTCAGTTTCATCTGTGATCCGGGGCGTACGAGGTACGATTAGCCAACCAACAACTTGCCCACAGAACTAGAAAAATTTGTTGCCATCTCTTCCAAAGACATAAAACCAGCTCAACAGCCCAAACTAAGAGATTTAGTCAAAAGTACCAAGACATCTTCGATACCGGACAAGGAAAAGGGGTCGAACTAATGTGGTCCAGCACAAGATTGATACTGGGGTGCCGACCGATCCGGCAATCAGCAAGAAGACTTCCTCTTGCCAAGAAGGAAAGGGCTGACAAAATAGTCAGCGATATGGGAAAAGAAGGAGTTATCGAACCATCTGACAGTCCCTGGTCCCTCCAGTCGTATTGGTGAAGAAAAGGATGGATCGACACGCTTTTGTGTAGACTATCGCCAACTTAATAATGTCACGAAGAAGGACAGTTACCCTCTCCCGAGAATAGATGACACCCTAGACACGTTGGCTGGTTCCACGATTTTCTCGACCCTTGATCTGAAGAGTGGATATTGGCAAGTAGAACTGGCTCAGGAAGATCGAGAAAAGACTGCTTTACCATCGGCTCAGGATTGTGGCAGTTCACCGTTATGCCATTCGGGCTCTGTAATGCTCCCGCCACATTCGAAAGATTGATGGAGACAGTGCTGAAGGGACTCTCATGGAACACGTGTCTAGTGTATCTCGACGACATAATTGTGGTCGGCAGATCGTTCGAGGACCACGTGAAAACTTGGAGGAAGTATTCCTGCGACTGAGGAACTCCGGATTGAAGCTGAGCCCTAAAAAATGCCATCTGTTCCAAAAAGAAGTACGATACCTCGGCCACGTTGTCTCTGGGAAAGGAGTAGCAGTGGATGACCAGAAGATCAAAGCTGTTAAGGATTGGCCCATCCCAAAAGACATTCACCAACTTCGAAGTTTCCTTGGTTTATGCACATACTATCGCCGATATGTGCTGGGATTCGCTAACATCGCTAAACCACAGACCAGGCTCACGGAGGGCCAAACAAAGTTCCAGTGGTCCGAAGAATGTCAAGACTCATTCAGGAAACTGAAAGGAGCTTTGATCAACGCACCTGTACTGAGCTATCCCCTACCCAAAGGGAAATTCATTTTGGATACGGACGCCAGCAACGTGGGACTTGGAGCTGTCCTATCTCAGATCCAGGAGGGACAGGAGAAGGTCATTGGTTATTTCAGCAAGACGCTTAGCAAACCAGAGCGCAATTACTGTGTCACCAGGCGAGAGCTGTTAGCTGTTGTAAAGGGAGTGGAACACTTCTACAAGTACGTGTATGGAAGAAGATTCCTGTTGAGAACTGACCATGCAGCTCTCAAATGGCTCTTACAGTTCAAAAATCCTGAGGGTCAAGTAGCACGTTGGATCGAGAGACTCCAGGAATTCGATTTCGAGATCGAACATCGAGCCGGAACTAGCCATAAGAATGCAGATGCCTTGTCGCGAAGACCATGTCCAGATGATTGCTCACATTGCCGACGAGCAGAAGAGAAAGAAGCAACACTTTGTAGAACCGCGGCAATGGATGACAACTGGAATGACAGCAAGATCCAGAAAGACCAAGAGAGAGACCCCGACCTTGGCTTAGTCGTCAGCTGGAAGAAGGGCAATCGAAGACCATCATGGCAGGAAGTCGCAGGTTACTCGCCGGCTGTTAAGTCCTATTGGGCACAATGGAACTCTCTTATTCTGGACAATGGGATCCTGAAACGTGTGTTGGAGGCCGATATTGGTGGGGAAGACAGACGCCAAATAATTGTTCCCAGGAACAGAAGAGAGGAAGTGCTGCGGAAATCCATGATGGAGTCGCCGGAGGACATCTGGGAGTGACGAAGACCCTGCGAGAAAGTGAGGCAACGGTTTTACTGGGCCAATTGTCAAGCTGACGTCCAGGACTGGTGCAGGAAGTGCGCTGTATGCGCTGCTAGCAATGGACCTCGAATACGACCCAAGGCCCCGATGCGTCAGTACAACGAAGGCAGCCCGTTCGAGAGAATCGCCATTGACATCGCCGGCCCGTTTCCCGTATCCGACCACGGGAATAAATACATCCTTGTGGCAATGGACTACTTCAGTAAGTGGGCGGAAGCCTATGCCCTGCCCAACCAGGAAGCCTTCACCGTCGCCGACGTCTTGGTGAAAGAGTGGATATGTCGATTCGGTATTCCAATGGGCTGCACGGAAGGAAAAATACATCCTTGTGGCAATGGACTACCCCTACATCCGCAGCCGGATCAAGGCAGAAATTTCGAATCCAACCTTTTCCAAGAAATATGTCTACTGCTGAACATCCGCAAGACAAGAACCACGGCCCTACATCCGCAGTCCGATGGAATGGTGGAACGGATGAACAGGACGATCAACCGCCACTTGTCCAAGGTTGTCTCTGACCATCAAAGAGACTGGGACCAGTATCTTCATTTGTTCCTGATGGCCTATCGATCCGCAGTACACGAGTCAACCGGTCAAACTCCTGCTAGTATTATAATGGGCCGAGAACTGCGACTGCCTTGTGACCTGAAGTTTGGGATACCGCCAGGACAAGACACTGCGGGAGAGGACTACGTCAGCAAACTTCGGCAGAGAATGGACGACATCCACGAACGAGTCCGGTTGAACATCCAGAGTGCCAGCGATAAAATGAAGAAGACCTATGACATCAAGGCCGACGCTGGAGGATTTAAGGTTGATGACCTGGTTTGGCTGTACAACCCCAAACGTCGTCGTGGACTATCACCAAAGTTGCGTAACTCGTGGGAAGGCCCGTATAAAATCGTGAGAAGGATAAACGACCTTGTGTACCGAATCCATAAGCCACCCCGAGGGAAACCAAGGGTCGTCCATTTCAACAGGTTGGCCCTTACGCTGGAAACCATGACCAAGTTCGCACCCTCAAGCCACCGGAGGATGATATGACGTTCGAGAAGTTTATGTCCTTGTATTCAAACGGGCAGAAAGTTCTACATGGGGTTACTAGAGAGGAGTCACGAGACCTTTTCGAGGTGCCTGCTGACTACGCACTAGCGCACTGTGTGGCAGAAGATCTTCGAATGTCCAGGGGCATCGCCGTAGTGTTCTCCAAGAAATTTGGTCAACTCCAAACACTGCGGGAGCAAAATCCAGAAGTTGGTGGGGTGCTACAGTTGAAGAAAGGCCAGAGAAACATCTACTACCTAGTTACCAAGAGGCATTCCCAAGATAAACCGTCCTATGAAGATGTCTGGAAGAGTCTCACCAAACTAAGAGATACTATGGTTGGCCAGAATCTGGTGGATCTAGCAATTCCAAAATTGTCCTGTGGTATTGACGGGTTGGACTGGAGAGTCCTAAGAAGTATGCTGGAGGCGATATTCAGATCCAGCGGCGTCAAGATTTTGGTTTGCTGTAACCCTCTTCCACGACCGATCATGAAGACCGTGGAGTGTTACTTCCATCGAACTTCACGGTGCAGATATGGGGAGTCATGCAGATATCGTCACACTCCAAGGATGAAATTTCGGGACGAAATGTCTTTAAGAAGGGGGCAATGTAACGAACCTAGGCCGGACCTGTCGCCTCGCGCGTTGCCGTCGACAGCGATGAGGTCATCCCCGGAGATGTTCGAGAACAGTCCAGTCGCTCTGCCGTGGAGAGCAACGGTCGATATTGGAAACAATTGGAACATGCCGGTCGCCAACTACCCGAATTCGAAACATCGAGAATGCTGTATCGGAGATAAATAGGCAACCCTCAAGTGGAGTCGGACAGTCTGAACGGTGGCGTAGTAATATAAATTAAGTTGTAGATTAAGTGTGAAATAAATTATTAAAACCAAGTTAAGTTTATTTACGTTACAATACGCTTGCTAATCTTAGTTTTCCTGGTACCTATCCGAGAACTCTCTAGATGATCCTGTTCTCGTAGGCGAGTAAGAAAATGGGGTTGTCCTCGCAGGTGATGACTAACGTGGTGACACCCTCACTCGATTAGTTATCATCTGTTATTCCTGAATTTCTGTTCCAATAGTCTGCCGAGCATCTGCTCCATACTGCCACTTTGTTTATCTTTCTGGAGGTGTTCTTCAATTGATACCGCTCCCACTTTCGGCCTTGAAGGCAGCGTTCACTTCCAAGGAACGAACTGAAGCTTCACTGCATTTCTTGAAATGTGCGAATCTTGTCATCCATTGTATTTCTTGAAATGTGCGAATCTTGTCACCCATTGTACTTAAACATCTCTCTACCCGTCAATTAATATCTGTATCGCCACGTATTATTTGAAATCCTCCGGGGCCTCTAGGCAAGCAAGCTGGATCATCCTCTGCAGGCCCGCTTCAAACTGTGTTTTCAGTTATGCCCTGTACAGCTGCTCTCAATGTTGGTCGCCGTACCTCAATTCCATTCATACTTGTGATGCTGGTTATCCGGGATGGTCTGTAACATTGCTAAAGCAAGTCATTTCAAGGCAGTAGCATTTTCTTCATCATCGACCCATTAGGTAGGATGCCGCAGCTTCAACTGTTGACGATAAAGAGATCATAACGACTTTCCTCCAAAAGTTGAGAGTCTTGGATTTTAAAACTTCTTTCTAGCTCTTTCAGATGTATTGTTTTCTCATGTCTCGCCCGCACTTCTTTCTTTGCTTTTCTTCTCTTGTTCTTACCTCCCATTGATCTCCAGTATGTGTCGGTTTTCTGGACAATCTGCTCGAAAAATGATCTTCATTTTGTTCTTCAAGAATTTTCCGGGTTTTTTTCTGCAACCATTCCTCCTGCTTTTGTTTTTCCAGTTTCCGTCGTTCCTCCTGCTTGCTAAACTGCTGCTTGATCATTTTCATTATGGCCACCATATCACCGTAGAATGTATGTCTGATATTCACTGTGAATTCTTCTTAAATCAGCCTCCTAGCTTCTGACAACAGATGTTACGAATCTGCGGTTCGTGGCTATTAAAATACTAAACTTTTATTTCTCACTAGACTCAACTCTGCTCGCGACAAGTTTAGAATCCACTGGATAATTCTGGGCGGTCGCTCCTCGAACCACCTGGTTGTCTTTTGACACATTCTGGCTTATAGTTACGTCTAAGATGTCTAAAAACCCTGGTGCTTGCACTTATACCTGTAGAAGTTTGGGATCGACTTGGCGACACTTGGCCTACTTGATAATAGAGATCACTAGCGTGTCAGATGGCGCCAATTTAGTTTTAGTTTCAATTCAGTAACGGTATATTTATGTTGAAAAGGGAAACATTCTCAATGGAAGATAGTGACTAAAGTTCAGTCGCAGATGATTCCACATCTGATTTTATGAACATCCTGTTCATATTTTCAACAAATCAGGGTATATTTACTTCCTCAGCTTTCTTTTTGAGACGCGGGTTCTAATTCTAGCTTTGCTATTGGTTGAAAAGAGACATCTGTCAAACTTCACCAATAGCAAAGCTAGAATTAGAAGCCCCCGAACATTGCACAAAGAAAGCACTCTCGTGTTGTTTTTCGTATTTTGTACCATTTGTATTTGAGGTTAACTGCATTTTGACAGACGGAGAATTGAAAATGAAGTTGTCATTAAATTGCAGAAATTATAAAAAATTCAATGCACACAATATGAACTATGAAAATATCATTATTAGTCAATTCGTCAAGATTTGTACTTGCTTTTGGTACTAAATACAGGTGAATATTCGAATCTGCGGCTTTATACTGTCCACACAAAATACAAATGTGGCCCATTCTACAAAAAGTATCCCTACGCACCACACTACCTGAAAATAAATAATTCCTCACGCACTAATGAACTGATTAACGAGTGATTTTTTAACAAACCAGGAATAAGCTAAGCAAGATTTCAAATCAAAGATATGGAAAACGCATAGATACCGACAAAACACTGAACATTATGTCATATAAGATGCCGCAGATGTCAGAAATTAAGTTCTGACATTAAGCGAGAATATAAACAAACATTTTTGGACGGCGCCATCTACCACAGAGAGAAGCTCTGTTGAAGTAACAGGTGGTGTCCCCTCGAAAATCTAAACAATATCGAATCAGTTCATTCACCAGGGTTTTTAGACATCTTAGTTACGTCAGCGAGGCGAAGTCGGCGGTGACGTATGATGCAGTGGCGTATCAGTGTAACATGGTATGGATGGTTTAGGTACAGCAAAAGATTTATTCGCGAATTGAAAACGATTTTGAGAGAAGATCCTTTTTTGGAAATAATTTAATTTCCTTCGTTTTATTAGATAAGTGTGAGTGGTTCCTGATGAGTTATTCTGAAAAAAACTCATGAGAGGAGCATTTCAGTGCCCATTCCAAAGTGGTGGGGAATTGCAAATCCTGGTGAGGTGATATTTATCCTTAATGTTGTTAGATCTATCCATTTAAAGTTGCCTGATTTTAAGAGCGCGTATGAGTCAAGGTCCAAAGCAGACTCCACTAATTACAAAAATACTTTTGTCTCAAAATCGCATAGGTAGCAATGAAATTAGAAATACATTTAGCATTGTTTCCTCCAATATGTTGTGAGGCCCTCTAAAAAAAACTGATTGAAATATTGTTACACTCTGGTAAGAGTGTAATAATGTTTTTGTGGAGGACTTTTCTTCAAGGAAAAAGCCTTTGTGCCTTCCATGTATTGCATGATGCTTTTACTGTAACTTTCCGACACCCTATAGATGCCAGTTATTTTGGTGAAAATGTAAACACATACTTCCTGTTTTATGAATATTGCGGGTAATAAAACGTTATTACGAGAAGTTTGTTCATTTTGACCTTTTTCAGTTAGTTGAAAAAGATTAACATTGCTATATTAGCGAGTTATCTATAGTATGAAGAGGCTATCAGGTTTTTCTTGTTTGAAAGTACCAAAGGATCAGGATACGCGTAAGGTAATTTCTTTCAGTTATATCATGTGTAAATAAATTGAAGCAGAAGCGATCAGCTATCGAGTAACAGCTTAATAAAATTTGTTTTAATGGCGAAAATGAAGATGGAAAGGTTGAGAGGTTGAAAGAACAATGAATACCAAGTCCATTCGAATACTATTTATAGACAAAATACATACCCATATACAAGAATATTCTGGAAATTTCCAATTTTGAAAAGAAAACATTGCTTAAATTTTAATAGAAATTGCATTTCTATTAGAAAGTATTTTTGAGTACTTTTCCCATTTTTTTCAAGATTGTTATTGCAAATATTGTATAAATCATAAAATATATAAAATATTCCAAAGCTTATTGGACTGGTCACAAAATTTTGATTTCGTTGTTCGATTAATGACGAAAATATGTTAGTTATCCGTAACCCTCAGAGTGTTGTTAATATCTGGGCCTGCTCGTTATTCTCGTTTATTTCTCAATTCTGAAGAACCAGAGTTCGATTTTTGGTACGTTGAGAATATGCTGATGGTATTGAAAAGGGAAACATTCTCAATTGAATATTGAATAGAAATACTTTTCTGTGAATTGAAAAATCCACGATACAAATGAAGTTATTTTTTGTAATATCTAACAATGAAACTACTTCCCCGGTTAAAGCCACGATGGACATTGAACTACATTCGCAGATGATTCCTCATCTGATCTTATGAACATCATGTTCATATTTTCAAACAAATCAATGCTGATGGTACTTATGTACTGCCTCCTGAATACGAATCCGAAGTCAAAACGTGGCCCTCTCAAATACTTCCGGGAGACGAACGAATATAATTTTTCAGCGGTATTTTTGGCTACTGAAAACAGTCAAAATTCGAATTTTTTCAACCAACATACCGCACACATCCGAAATCATGTGTTTATTGCATGTAAAACTGCCTTCGATTTTGACCAAACAAGGAATAAACAATAAATGGAAGTTCAAAATACGCGCGGAACATTTTTTGTTTGTTTGAAAACAACAGGTTGTTCATAAACTCAGATGTGGAATCATCTGCGACTCATAGATAAACTTTATGCACTATCTTCCATCGTTCAAGTTAACCTCTTAGGGGTATTCATGTTAAAAAAGGAAACATTCTCAATTGAATATTCAATTTAGAATGTTTTCCTTTTCAATCGTTATTTGTGTTTCGATTTTGATTATGATATAATTACGGTTTTAGAACATCATATTCAATTATAACTTCCAAACAATGTATTTTATTAATGATTCACAACCTGCCTAATGATTTCCATATGGAGTTTGCGACACAAAGACTTGCCGCGCGCCTCTATCGGTTAAGGACAGGAACAAATCACGATTGATTGCTAAGTAAGATCTTTCATTCAGCCAACAAGAAAAAGTTGTCGAATCTGACAAAACCTCATGACGTTCATAGACAGCTTTAAAATTCACCGCTAAAGGCGCGAGCGAGAATCTTGAAAAGCCTGGTAACGCTTCTTGGCTATCAAGTCAATTGTCAACGTGCCTGGTCGATATTGTTTACTTTTTGGTAGTTGTGGTTTATTGTATGCTTCAAAGTATGCCGACTTTATCTACTAGTTTTGACTTTATCTGCCAGTTTCGATATACCGAGGTTCATTTGTTTTTACTAGTGAAAAATTACCGTTATTTCAGAGGCACAGAGTTGCAATGAATTCATAAAGATTCTCACACTCTGTTTTTACATTTCTCAAACAACCAGTTAAAAATTCCATTTATTTAACTGTATATTGCATCCGGCAATTGTCAGTGTTAGGCGGATAGTGGTTCCCGAAATATGGTTGAATTTGAAAAAATATATATATTTCAAGATTTTTTTTCAATTTCCTTCGTTATAAAATGTTATTAAACATCCGTCATGCACGGATATATACAGGGTGTTTCGTAATTGAATGCTGATCCTAAAGGGCGATAATCCTTGGATGATTTTAAGAAAAATTCTTCATATGAACATAAGTCCGCAACCGCTTTATTTCTGAGATACAGGATGTTGAAATTTAACAAAAAAAATCAGTTCTTCCCCGATATCTCTGAAACCGCTTTGGCTTTTTTTTCATTTTTGGTACATGCAAAGTGCTCATGAAAATACATTTTTTCATCAGTGGCGTCCCTGTTAACATGCCCTGTCATATTTTTGATCAAAATAATGATACGCCACTGTCTTTTTTCCCAATAAATATTATTTTTGTAATCTCTATCTTCTCATAAAAATGGTCTCGCCTTTTTTTCGTCCGGCGAACGGTTTTTGAGTTAGAAAATAAAATGCATTCATTTGCTTGTCCCTATGCGAAATCAGCCGTTGGAGTAGTAGGATTATCTTGTGGGCTAGAAACATCTAGTATGCTAAAAACACATTTCGTTGTTTTCAACATAAAAAAATTTGACACTTCCTTAGCTAGATACGTGATATTATTTATGTTGTTTATTAAAAAAAAACATAAGACATTTTATAAATTCCGAATTAGCAGACATGCATCACTTGTATGGGCTTGCTGACGGGAACGCATATGAAGCCAGGCGACTGTATCAAGAGCGCTTCCCAAATAGAATGGTTCCTGATGCTCGAACGATTTCAAGCACCCACATAAGGTTATGTGAAACAGGAAGTTTTGAGCCAAATCATCACTTGAAAGGAGCACATCGGACTGCAAGAACTCCAGCAATTGAGGTAGCTGTTTTAAATTCAGTTAAAAAAAATCCTGAAATAAGTACAAGGCAAGTTGCCAATAATTTGAATATCGCCCATATTCTAGTATGGAGGATTCTTCATGATTATTTATTATATCCCTATCACATTCAACGGGTTCAGGCTCTACTTCCTCGAGACTTTCCATTACGAGTGAATTTCTGCCAATGGTTTCTCCAGAAAGTTACCGAAAATCCTTTAGTTGACAGGGAAATTGTATTCACGGACGAAGCTAGTTTTACTAATAACAGGATCAGAAATTTTCATAATAATCATTTTTGGGCCGAGGAAAATCCGCATGCAATCGTGGAATCTCATCACCAGGAGCAGTTCTCATTAAATATCTGGGCTGGAATTATTGGAGATTACCTAATTGGGCCTTTTTTTTACCACACAGATTAAATGGACATAATTATCGCCGATTTCTTGAAGATAATTTGCCAATTCTGTTGGAAGATGTTCCTATTTTAATACGAAATCGCATGTGGTTTATGCACGATGGTGCACCTGCTCATTTTAGTTCTCTGACAGGCGAATATTTAAACCAAAACTTTCATAATCGCTGGATAGGTCGTGGGGGAACAGAGTCATGACCAGCTAGATCCCCAGGCTTAAATAGTTTTGATTATTTTCTTTGGGGACATCTTGATACTTTGGTGTACAGTCAACCAATTCTAACTGATGAAGAATTGCGAAACCTCGTAATAGTTTCCTGTGAAGCAATAAGGAATACTCCAGGAATTTTCCAAAGAGTATGCGAGCCAATGACAAGGAGGGCTGAAGCGTGCATACTTGCAGGAGGCGGACATTTTGAACAGTTAATTTGATTTTGCTATTTTTTGTTCATAATAGTTGTTTTTAAAAATAAAAATAAAATTTTTATGCGTACTCATTACAAAAACTAAATAATAGTTACCATAAAATTATAAAAATCTTGCCTAGATCCTTTGGTTACCACAATTGTGAAATTAAGACCAAGAGAAAAAATCGAATAGGGACAAGCAAATGAATGTATTTTATTTTCTAAATCGAAAACCGTCCGCCGGACGAAAAAAGGCAGGAGACCATTTTTATGAGAAGATAGAGGACAATTACAAAAATAATATTTATTTGGAAAAAAGACAGTGGCGTATCATTATTCTGATCAAAAATATGACAGGCATGTTAACAGGGACGCCACTGATGAAAATTAAAAAATCTTTTATCATGGAAAAAAAAAAATTTATGCGTACTTTGCATGTACCAAAATTGAAAAAAAAGCCAAAGGGGTTTCAGAGATATTGGGGAAGAACTGATTTTTTGTTGAATTTCAACATCCTGTATCTCAGAAATAAAGCGGTTGCGGACCTATGTTCATATGAAGAATTTTTCCTAAAATCATTCAAGGATTATCGCCCTGTAGGATCAGCATTCAATTATGAAACACCCTATATATATATATATGTATATATAAATGTATATATATATATATATATACATATACATATATATACATATATATATATATACATATATACATATATATATATATATATATGTATATATATATATACATATACATATATATACATAATAGGGTGTCCCTGACAGTAGTGCGTTCCTTTCTCTTGCCGATAGTATTCGGTATTTATAGTGAAAAATATCTAAAACATATGGATCTTTCATCATATTAGTTTCGATTTGATATCCTTATTCACTCCATATATGTATATGTAACTGATGAATCATTGGATAACAAACAAACAAAATGCTTTCAAAGCTGAAAGCATTTTTCATGGATTGGTAATTTTGAACCGGCGTGTTCCTAGAGGAATGAGAATCAGGGAAGCTTTCAATAATATTGAAGGAAGAGATAAAAATGCAAAGAAAAAAAGAACATTTATATTGAAATAAAACATCCGGCGAAAACATTGTTTAATTTCATTTATTTTCAACAGTTGCATTCACATCGATTGAATTGAATGATTCACGAGTGATATTGACTTATATTGTCCCACCTTTAATATGAAATTATACATATGTAAACTATGGACCTTTCCTGACGATCACTTTGCAAAAAAATTACATTCAAATCGATCTTATTTTTTCCATTGTCGAGTGTTGTGTCACTAGTATTGTATTTTCAATAGTGTTTCGTTTAATTTTGAAAATGATTCCGCCAATATGAATTAATTTTGAGGAAAATTATAATTCACCCCGAAAAGCACTATATGGAATTATTTTGAGAATCAGACTATAAATCACAAAATCTTTCCACCATTTTAAATTAATGCATTTTCAAAAACACCTAAATGGCAATTTCATGGAAAATTCACCATCTCCAACCCCAAAATCCAATAAATAACAATATTGTATAGAATCGGACCGTGAATAACAAAACTCTTCCACCATCTTGGAGCCGCAACCTTGAATTTATGAATTTTGACAAAATATTCATCATCTCCGACCTGAAATACTCCCACATACCTACCAATTTTGAAGAGAATCCGACCATAATTACAAAACTCATCCGCCATCTTGGAGCCGCTATTTCAAAATCTTGCATTTTGGTAAAACATTCATGATCTCCGACTCAAAATCCCCTAAATACCAATCTTTTATAGAATCGGACGATGAATCACCAAACCACATAATTATATATTCGATACTGTATAGTGGGGCTGGTCGCAGGAGAGTCGCAAAGCTATAGAGCGGAGTTGAGAATTATTCCATCTAGTGATAAACGATTCCTATTTTGAAGGCCAAAAAATCTTAAGTGAGAAAGAACCGAAGTAGGGGAATCACTTGTCTGAAGTTGTCCGGTCTAATGTTTGTTTAGTATTGATTGCCACCATTGAAATAGTTTAAAATGTCTTCTAATGTAGACAAATCGAAAACCCAAATTACAAAATGTACAGAAGTTACTTAATGCAGTTTGCTGAGGTTATAAGATACAAGCAAAGTATCAGCAAGCAGCAACTAGGAATAAGTCGAGTATATTAACCTTTTTTTCCAAAGTAAGTTAGCCTTCTGTTTGTTGTTAACTTGCTGCGCCCGCGCTTCTAGGGTATCGTTACGAAATGGCAAAAAACGGAATCTTTTATATCGTCATTCTGGCCATCTAGCCGTATGCCACACAGGTCATCTTTTCAAAAAGTTACTTTAATTGTTTGTAAAAAATTGAAACAATACTTAATAATTTTAATTTAAAAAGTGCTACCTACATATATATTATCCTATTTCCTGGTGGTCTTGATTAGGATTTAAAAAAAATTACTACATACGTGATCCGTTACAGGAGTAAGTACTCAGGTTATAAGGATGCTAACGATTTTGAAAACATGTATTTGAGAGTAACACTCACAAATAGATTTAAATAATCTCAGCTACATATTCTATAGAACACAAAAGGGAGCAGACCCACAACATTGAGTAGCAAACATCCAATGTCATCGAAGAGTCATGGATTCAAGTGTCTTGGACTGAGGACGATTAATCTGAGTTTACCAAATTTTTTAATAGAACAAAATAAATAAATATCGTTTATATGTTCATAATATATTTAAATATGTTAATGATTTGCTTGAATAAATATTAAATGTGCATTAGATTTATTTGTAGTTTATAAATGGCTTATTTCATTGTCATAGACTTAATAACTATGATAGATAGTTGCTCATGAATAAAAATAAAGAAATTGAACAGATTTCGTAAAAATTATATCAACGCTTACTTAAGCATAGGAGAGGGGGGGTAAGAGCTTTGCTTACTTTCGCTGACAAGGGAAGAGGGATTAAAAATTATTAAAATTCTGCTTACGTAATACTTGAACGGTCCCTATACAGCCGGAAGAACACGTTGATGGATCTGTTGTTGCCGTATCTCCGTTCTGATTTGGTCGCCGTAGTATGTTTCAGAACGGAGATACGGTGACAACGGAGTTCTTCCAGCTATAAACGAAGAGAGGTGCGCACAAGTGCCTAGACAGCCTAGACGGAAATACGCATGGGCGATGAAAATAACGTTTTTTTCAAAAAATAATATTAGGAGGGGAGATAACCTCAAAGTGTTTACGGTTCCGTATCAGGATTTGAAATTTGTTACCAATATAAATATTTACTGAAAAATCCGACTATGCCTCACTTCTCATGGAAACTTCCCCGTATATTCCTATATATGATTATAGAATTCTAGAGTAGAACTCTGACATTATCACGACCGTTAGATATATTGGAGGTGAGTCCAAATAATCTCTAGGGTTGACCTGAGTGACATACACTGCGCGCCAGGGGCGATGGAAATATTTGAAGGCGAAATATTTTTTTTTTGCGGATTCGTTGCAGAAAAAAAAAGTTCTGAAAAATACGAAAATACGCCGTTTCTTCCGTAATTATTGTAGTAGAATTCAAAATTT